>APFE031198304.1:91952-125280 GCA_000404065.3 Pinus taeda
AGGACCAAATATGTATTAACCACACAAATGCATATACAATCAAACATACAAGAATATGGAGGAAAACTTGAATAGCTTTATTAATATCAAGAATAGCAGGAGGATTACAACCAATAGTTCTGACCCGGCATCACCCTCCAGCAAGAAAGCCCTTCTTCACCTCACGTAAAGCTTACACTATGAAGTTTCACCAGAAAACCAACAACACTTCTCTACCGAACACAAGATTCTAGCCTCTAACCTCTAGATCTCTGGGATGAGAGATCTATATATAGATATTTGCAGAGGTGTGAGTCAGCTCTGGGTTTTTGATTACTGTCATTACACTGATAGTTCTTTGCTCCACTTGGAGATTTCATTGATCTCTTACTCATCCTTGGGTGAATTCTAAGGGGAAAGTGTCATATGAGAAGTTTCTAGAAGATTCCTTGATCATCCACTTAGCAAACTATCTCTGCCACTTGTCTATTCTCATCCATCGCACCCTATAGAAGGACTTTTCAGTATGCATCGCACCTCCCGTGTGTACAAGGTGAGATGCATTGCACCCTGGCCATGGAACAATCAGTATGGTCCAATTTTGACTAGTTCTGAGCAGTTTTCTGTGGAGAACTTCTGGGAGATGATGTAATCAGTTGACCTTGTTCTTTTAGGGTGTGAAGCAAAACTTTTAGGGACTTAGGAGACCTTGGTTTATGGACATTTATGATTAGGGTTACAGTGCCCAAAAATGTCTATAACAGGGTGGAAACCCCAATTTTCTTGAGCTTCGACACCTCTTCCGTCACAATGTGGAAACCCCAAATTTGTCACCCCCAAGCAAAGAATTTCTGAGATGCGAGCAATAAAAAATTGTTGTTTGGAGGAAGAGGCAAAGGCAGGAGAGTTATCCAGATTTTTTTGAATAATCTGTGACAAGAGTGAACACTCTCAATCGAGGTGACCAAGGGTTGAATCTCAATGGATCATGGTATCAAGGCAAATCTACCACTTACAATACCCTATCATGTATTTAAGTCATCTGCAAAGGGTTCTTCTCAATGACCATATGGAATTGAAATTCAAGGTTGCACCAACCAAGATGCTTCATGATTGCAGTTTGCAAATGACACGGGTCCCTAGGGGCGACAAAGCGATGCCCCTACTACGGGTCGAGATATAGTCAAAGAGTGACACACACCACTTCTAACATGGATTCTGACTTAGAGGCATTCAATCATAATCCGACACACAGTAGCTTCATTCCATTAGATTTTCAACCAAGCATGATGACCAATTGTGTGAATCAATGGTTTGTCTTGTACTAAGTTGAATTATTATTGAGGTGCAATTCATCAGTAGGGTAAAACTAACATGTCTCATGATGGTCTAAACCCATCTCGTATTCCCTATTGGTGGGTGAACAATCCAACACTTGGTGAATTCTACTTCACAATGATAGGAAGAGTTGACATCGAAGGATCAAAAAGCAACGTCGCTATGAATGCTTGGCTTCCACTCCAGTTATCCCTATGGTAACTTTTCTGACACCTATAGCTTGAAATTATGAAAATCTAAAGGATTGATAGGCCACTCTTTCATGGTTTGTATTCATACTAAAAATCAAAATCAAATGATCTTTTAACCTTTTGTTCCACACGAGATTTCTGTTCTCGTTGAGCTCATCTTAGGATACCTATGTTTTCTTTTAACAAATGTGCTACCCCAACCAAACTCCCCACCTGACAATGTCTTTCGCTCGGATCAACTTGCCGAAACATGACTTAAGGCCAAAAACAAGGGCACTGTCCCATCTTCGACCATAGAATATGTAAAATAACGTTAAAATTAGTGGTATTTCACTTGTGCCAAAGTGGCTCCCACTTATTCTACACCTCTCAAGTCATTTCACAAAGTCGGACTAGAGTCAAGCTCAAAGGGTCTTCTTTCCCCGCTGATTCTACCAAGCCCATTCCCTTGGTTGTGGTTTTGCTAGATAGTAGATAGGGATAGTGGGAATCTTGTTAATCCATTCATGTGTCTCACTAATTAGATGAGGAGGCATTTGGCTATCTTAAGAGAGTCATAGTTACTCCCGCCATTTACTTGTGCTTGGTTGAATTTCTTCACCTTGATATTCAGAGAACTGGGTAGAAATCACATTGCGTCAACATCCGCAAGGACCATCACAATGCTTTGTTTTAATTAAATAGTTAGATTCCCCTTGGCCATACCAGTTCTGAGTCGACTATTCTCCACCTAGGGAAAAGCCCCCAATAGGGTTCATTCTACACCTTTAGCCCAATCGTCACGCGACTGCCCACCCTTGCTGTGAGAGCAGCTCGGGTAGACTACGGACAACCCATGAGTTGAGGGCATAGACCCCTAGGCCCATCCCTCAAAACCAATCCTTTTCCCAAAGATATGGATCCATTTTGCTAACTTCCCTTACCTACATTATTCTGTTGACTAAAGGCTATTCACCTTGGAGACCTGTTACGATTATCAGTATGACCGGGCATGAATGATACTCAGTCCTCCAGATTTTTAAGGGCCATCAAGGGTGCACTGGACACCATAAGATGTGTGGTGTTCTTCCAGCTACCAGATCCTGTCTCTAGGTGAGTCGACTCCATGGTGGGCAAGCTATTAAACAGAAAAGATAACTCTTCCTGGGGCCCCCAACGACGTCTCTAGATTTCCTAATGTTTTCACCTGACACCATGTCCCAGTTTGGGAATACTGACCTGGTTCCCTTTTGATGCTCATGCAGAGTGCACCCTTGACACAAGGCTTCCCCATCTCTTAGGATCAACTAACCCAGGTCCAATTGTTGTTCACATGGAACCTTTCCCCACTTTAGTCTTCAAATTTCTCATTTGAACATTTGGTATTACCACCAACATCTGCACTGGGGGCCGATCCACCCAAGCTCACGCCTGAGGTTTCTCAACGACCCCCACACCCTCCTACTCATTGAAGCTAGGCAATTACTCTAGCGGTAGAGTATATTTTTTGTGCTTCATCGCCATCCATTATTAGGTCTAGTTGATCTGGCAGGTGAGTTATTACACACTCCTTACTGGATTTTGACTTCCATGACCACCGTCCTACTATATTAATAAACCAACACCCTTTGTGGGATCTATGTTAGTGTGTAATTCAACACCATAACTCAAATTTTAGTTCATCACACATCGCCAATTCTACTTACCAAAAATAACACACTTGGATCTCTTGATTCCATGGCATGGCACAATGGAATAGTCGCACCCTCTTACCTATTTAAAGTTTGAGAATAGGTTGAGGGCGTTATGCCCCCAATGCCTCTAATCATTTTCTTTACCCAATAAAACTCACGCATGATCTCCAACTATCCTGAGGGAAACTTCGGATGAAACTATCTAATAGATGGTTCAATTGGTCTTTTACCCCTATACCCAAGTGTCATGAGGAACGAGTTATATTTGCAGACAAATCTAACCTCCCTAGGAGCCTAAGACTCTCTAGTGACAAACAAACCAAACAAGAGCTATCCTTCTCTAGATACACATCATTCTACGAGAATTCAAATGTTTTCGATCTTACCTTAGGTCCAACGCTTGTTGTAGCAGTCCAGCCTTGCTGATCCAGATGAGCTCCTCCTTCACTTTCAGACCTGCATACACTAACAAAGCAAACGATTACATAGCATCTGAATATTCATCATAAAATAAAGCATATCTATCATATTGACCAAGGAATATATGAAATAATTCATTAACAAATCATTGAGAAGAATGGACTTATTTGTATTAAATAATCAAAGGAACCATTACAACCTGAGCCTTGGTGTTGTGCAAGCTCCTCCCAGGGTCCAGCAAGAGATTTCCTCTACTTTGACAAGCTCACCCACTCCCACTATGGCAACAAGGAAGGATAGTGATCTCTCCTCACAAGTCAACAAATGGAAGTCCTAATTCCAGCAGCATTTACCCTATAGAATGTTCAGCTTTCAACTTCCCTCCTTTGGCCCAATGCCTATATTTATAGTATTCTAGAGGAGGTTATTCAGTTCCAACATCAATGGGATACTCCCTCTTTTGGATGGGGTAGCTCCTCTCTTGATGGGATAAGTTCCTCTATCATAGGGATGCATGAACCATATGGAGGCGCTCAATACACGTCAAACACTCTTCTAGAAGGCTCTAGAAGTGACCACAAGTAACTTTTTTAAGATGAAACTCGCGCCTTTTGACCTTTACAGGGGTACACACCCGTCCCTTGACTTACAGAGCGTACAAGTACACAGGTACAATGAGCTTGGGATGCGTACACGCAGGCAAGGTAGAGAGAACTTGCGTACCTAGAGATAAACATGTTTTTTAATGACTTTCTTTCTTGAAGTTTGACATGGAGAGCAGAGGTATAAGGCTTGACAAGGAGGATAGTATGACTATTGATGGAGCCATACTAACTGCAGATAGTCATGGTGACAAATTTTAGTGTAACAATGCCTCTCCTAAGTTTTTCCAAATGCGAAATGCAAGAGCAAAACTAAACTTCACTTTCACTAATGAAAATAAATCTATTGAAAGAAAAAAATGATATTCATTTCACTAAGATGCACTTTTACTTATATGATGCTCTTTGATTTTCATATGTCTATATGCAACTAAGCTTCAACTAAAGCAAAACGAATATTTTTTCCAAAATGCTCCTAAATGCAACAAGGCATCAATCAAAATAACACCAAACTCAAAGCACTTCAACGATAATGTATTTCAGATCCTCTTTCAAATAGATAATCAAATATGTTCATACCAATTTGCAAACCAAACAATGTAATCTATGTTTGATAAGCGACAAAGATGGATTTCAAATGCAACATGACCTAATACATATGAAAAACAACTTTGCACATGACAAACTAAAATCAATTGAATTCAATGTTTCAAGCGATTTTACCAAATGAACTGATCTAGATTTAAATAGGAACGCAACAAATTACAGATATAACCATACATATAGAGATGCAATAGAAATAATACTTCATTTCGTTACTGTCAAATACTGAAATATGCTTACAAACAGAAATGGAAATAAACTAGCTAGGGCATTGGTAGCTTACCTCTGAGAAGAGATGTGGCGGCTACATGCCTCTGAACTGTGTTACAATGAGGCTCAAAGGCCTATTTATTGTTGAGAAACAATGGAAAACCCTAAAAATCCAAAAACCTAACCCTAGAAGATGAAACACCTAACTGTGGGCCATGTTTGGGTAAATTGGTACATCAACTTCTTGGGGTCGTAACTTTGGCATACGATCTCCGTTTGACACGCAAAATATCTCGTTAAAAATATTTATCCAATAACTACAACTTTGGGAAGAGAAACATCAATCCAGGGCCCCATGTTGCTCCCAGTTTTCCCAAAAACACATCGTTTAGGGCCTCAAAATGGCTCCAGAAGTTCAAGACCCAAAAAACTGCTAAAAATAGTAAATTGCGCTACAATTAAGGAAACTGAAAAGCTGAAAGAAACAATGGTGGGGGTCCAAGTGGACTTGGTGGGTGGCCACCAATATCCACTTGGATCATTCCTCCCCCCTTAGGAAGAAATGGTCCCCATTGTGTTGAGTTCCTCCATGAGATGAGGAAACTTCTGCTGAACTTGGTCCCTGGTGAGCAACTTGCCCTGGTGAATGAGTTTCCCTACTTTGACAATTCGATGCAGTTGGATATTCTACTAGTGAGTGTGCTTGATCTGTGTGTCCATGATCTGATCAGTTGTAGCCTGTTCTGTGCAATCTGGATTTAACTCTGTGGGTGTGAGTTGTTCTGCAATGTCGGGTGTGTTTAGTAATGGTGGAAAGTATGGCCGAAGGCAGTCCACATTGAACATTGGGTGTAGGCCAAGCAATCGGGGAATGCTGAGCTCAAATGCATTGCCTCCCACAACCTTGGTAATGGTATAAGGACCATATCAGAGTGGTCTGAGTTTCCGATAGGCTCTGGTAAGGCATTCCTTTTGCAAATGCAACCAGAATTTGTCAGCCACCTGAAACTTGTATGGCACCCGATGTTGATCATGTCACTGCTTTTACTTGGCATTTGATTTCTCTAGAATGTCATGGAACTACTAGCGAATATGTTGGATGTGCTCAATGAAGTTTTTTGCCTTATTTGTTTCAGACTGGACATGAGCCAAATCTACATGAGTAGCTGCAAATGGCATGGCCACATCAATGGGACACAGTTACTGGAATCCCAAGCCCACCTGAAAAGGGCTGTGGCCAGTCAAGCTGTGGAGAGCCTGGTCGTAGCTGTGCTAAATATTAGGGAGGCTCTCATCCCATGTGCGTGGATTCTTTGAGTTGTACATGCGCAGAATGTGTACGATCATCCTATTCACAACCTCTGTCTTGTTGTTAGTTTGAGGATGGAAGGCGATGGACTTAGTGAGTTTGGTGTCCAACATTGACCAGAGACTGGACCAAAGTGTATTGAGGGACCTGTTGTCCTGATCTAAGATGATAGATTGTGGGATCCCAAAGTGTACCCACACTTGTTCAAAGAAGAGTTTAGTAGTGGCTTTTATTGTGATATTCTTCTTGCAGGCTACCATAATGGCCATCTTCGAGAACCTGTCGAAGAACACAAAAACACAGTCATTTCCATGCTTAGTAGAAGGAAGGCCTCACATGTAATCCATGGAGATGGATTCCCAAGGTCAACTAGGGGTAGGCAACAGGGTATAGAGGCCTTGCTTCTTAATGGTCGGTTTGGCAATGGTGCAGGTAGTGCATGATCTGATGTACTTCCCGACATCCTGTCGAAGATTCGGCCAATAGAAATACTTATGTAGTACTGCCGCAATTTTCTCGACCTCGAGATGCCCAACAGCCCGACTATAGTTTTCTTCCCAAATCATCTTGGCACGCTTACTTGAAGGAACACAAAGCTGACCCATGTGGCATAACAGGGCATTCTGGAGGTGAAAATATGGAACATGCTGACCCTCCAAGAGTGTCTGGTATGTGTGGCTGAACTTTGAGTCGCTTTTGTAGAGAAGTGGCCAGTCAAAAGTCTCATGCCCACAAGAGTTGAGCACGGTGGTTAACGCCATGATCGATGGTCGACTGAGGCAATCTGCCACATTATTGGTGTTTCCCTTCTTATACTTGATATTCAAATGGACTTGTTGCAGGTATGTGGACCACTTCTGATGGTGATCATTCTGCAATTTCCCTTGGGTCTGTATGAACTGTAGGGGTCGATGGTCTATGTGGATGACCATTTCCTTCCCCAAAATGTAATGCTTCCATTGTCGGTAGGCCTGCATAATGGAATACATCTCTTTGTCATAAGTGGGATACTTCTAGGCTGTGTCTGAAAGTGTCTCACTATGATATGCCACTGGATGCCCGTGTTGAGTAAGGACTACCCCGATAACATAGTTAGAGGCTTGTCTTGACCTCAAATGGTTGTTGCAAGTCTGGTAATGTGAGCACTAGTGTCGAGCAGAGGTGATATTTCAACTCTTTGATTGCCTTCTGTTGAGATTTAGACCAAAATAAATATTCTTTCACTCCTCTCTTGGTGACTTGACTCAAGGGCTAAGTGATATGAGAAAATCCCAACACGAACCTGTGGTAGAAGTTGGCAAGACCTAGAACGCTACGGAGCTTTGTCAGAGTGGTTGGAGATGGCCAATCCCGAATGACTTGGATCTTGGCTAGATCCACATGCACCCCCCGTTCATCAATAATGTATCCCAGATACTAAACCTGGGTCATGCCAAAAGTGCATTTCTCCAACTTGGCACATAACTTGTGTTGCCATAGTGTTTGGAGAACCTGTCGTATGTGGCGGAGGTGCTCTTCCCAACTCTAGCTAAACATTATGATGTCATCCATGTATACCACTACAAATGAGTTGGTGAATGGCTACAAGATGTCATCCATTAGCCTCATGAAGGTTGCAGGAGCATTCGTCAATCCGAAAGGCATAACCAACCATTCAGAAAGGCCCTCGTTGGCTTTGAAGGTAGTCTTCCACACATCGGAGGGTTCAATTGGTACCTAGTGATATCCTGAATTCAAATCGATCTTGCTGAAATATTTTACAACCTTCAATTGGTCTAGGAGGTCATCAATCCATGAGATCGAGTACTTATTACGAACAATGATCTTGTTTAGTGCGTGATAGTCAATACAGAGACTCCAAGTCCCATCCTTCTTCTGTACCAACATGATCGGGCTCCCACAAGGCAATTAACTTGGATGGATGTGACCTTTCTGCAACAGCTCCTGAATCTGCCTCTTGATTTCATTGTTCTCCAGAATGGAGCATTGATAGATTGATCCATTGGGCAGCGGTGCACCTAGGGTCAAATCGATGAAGTGCTTGACCTGATAGTGCAGAGGAACCCCTGTGGGGGATGTGAAGATGTCCTCCTACTCCTAAATGACCTTGTCCATCTATAGTTGTCGTGCGAAGGGGTCTTGTCTGGAAGTTGTGGCCACTGTCTTCTTCTTTAATTGAGGGCGTATCATCAGGAAAACAAATTTCTTGGTTTTGGAAATGAGCATACTGCATTGTTTTGCAGTAACCAAAGAGATGGAGATAGGCGGTACTACCTTCGGTATCTTGTACAACTTATTTCCAACAGTAACAATAAAAGCATGAGGACTTGATTCATACACAGCATGTCGTTTCCACAAGTATGGTTGTACTAATAATACATCACAAACATCAAGCAGAGCAACGTCACACAATACCTCATCCATGAAGGGGTTGATGTTGTATGGAAGGCGACACTGTTGGCTTATGAGAAGATCCCGTCCTTAGTTAAACCACCCGATGGTGTACTATTGTGGATGTGCTGTGGTCGGTAAGCCCAACCGCTTCATGACCTCGGCCAAAATGAGGTTCTTTTGGCTCCCAATAGCGACAACGAACTGTATCAGAGAGCCCTTTACCAACATCTAGGAGTGGAAGAGACGCTCCTCCTCCTCTAGATCTTCGAGTTCCTCCTTCTAGATCTTTGTGGTGGAAACGGTGGCATTGGGTTCCACATCGATAATCTACTTCCCTTTGTCATTCCTCTTGTCGGGTTCTGACTCAGAGTCAGAACATGCATCTGATTCTGAAACCCTTAGCTTGGCCACTAGTGATTGCTTGGCCCGACACTCACTTGTGTTATGAGTGGAACTCTTATGGAACTCACACCACTTTCCCGTGTCCTTTTTCGGCTTCGTGACACTATTATTTGCTTGTAGCTTTGGTGGGTTGTCTTGGGTTGCCCCACCTTGGCTTTGTCCTTTGTTCTACGGTTCGAGGGCACCTTTCCGTTGCTTCAGATTCACAGATCCAAAGTCTTGCTTCTTCTGTTTAAACTTTTGCTTGACCTTGACGACATATCGGTATGTCGTGCTGAGCGAGGAGATATTTAGGAATTCTATTTCTTCATGGATGTACTTGTGTAGGTAGCCGCATTATTTGAGTACCAAATGCTATTCCGAATCCTTGATACCCAGCTTTGTGCGAAGGGTATGGAAAATATTGGTAAACTCCAGCATGTCTTAGTCCCTTCCTTGCCATAGCATGGTACTTTATGTATTGATCCTCATAGATTTTGACAGGGTATTACTGCTCCTTGATGGTAATCCAGAATGAATGCCAAGTGGGTGTGGATGAAAATAGTGAGGCCATACTTTCATCCTTTTGCCCGCAGTAGGTTTCCCACCAATCCATGACGTGGGGGGTAGCTTTGAGAAGAGCGAAAGTAATCTTTTCCTGGTCGGAAAAATCATGAACATAAAAATACCCTTCTAGCAAATCTAACCATTTATCTACGACATCTGCATCTATCTAAGCCTCAAATATGGGAATGTCAAATTTAACTTGTACCTTAAAGGGTGTGGTGCTTCTAGAGTCATTGCTGGAAGTATATGTGTCGCCCCTAGGTAGTTGTTGAAGGATCTGAGCAAAGTTTTCCATCATTGCGTTCCTTTGTCGCTTGAGGGCCTCTTCAAGCAAGATTTTGATAGGATATCCTACCCCCTCATCTTTCTTTTCATTCACCATGGGAGGTCATTAGGATTTGCGAGGTTGGTCTTGCAAAGGTTCGACTAGTTCAAGCCCTAACTCCTTATATCCTGACCTCATTGGGGACATGCAAAGAAAAACAGAGAAAAAGAAAACTGCTCTGATACCACTGATATGGATTTAAACAGGAACACAACAAATTATAGATATAACCATACATATAGATATGCAGCATAAATACTTCTTACTGTAAAATACTGAAATATGCCTACAAACAGAAATGGAAATAAATTAGCTAGGGCGATGGTAGCTTATCTTTGAGAGAAGATGTGGCGGCTACATGCCTTTGAACTGTGTTACAATGAAGATCGAAGGCCTATTTATTGTTGAGAAACAATGGAAAACCCTAAACATCCAAAAACCTAACCCTAGAAGATGAAACGCCAAACTATGGACCCCGTTTGGGTAAATTGGTACATCAACTTCTCGAGGTCGTAACTTTGGCATAGGATTGATCTCCGTTTGACATGCACAATATCTCGTTAGAAAGGTCTATCTCAGAACTACAACTTTGGGAAGAGCAAGATTGATCCATGGACCCATGTTGCTCCCAATTTTTCCAAAAAAAACATCATTTAGGGCCTCAAAAAGGATCCAAAAGTTCAGGACCTGAAAAACTGCTAAAAATAGTAAATTGTGCTATAATCAAGGAAACTAAAAAGCTGAAATAAACAGTGGTGGGGGTAAAAGTGGACTTGGCGAGTGGCCACCAATATCCACCTAGATCATGAACATACCTAATTATTAGCAAACTAGAGACTCAAAGACACTTACAAGCGACAAGAGGCAACCAATCAACCTACAAACCCTAAAATCAATCAAATTGCACTAATATACTTGAAAGTCCAAAGAAATAAGGATTTTCTAATAAAACAAGGTAATCAACCAAAACATCAACAAAAATTAGTCATACAGGACATAAGCAGATCTCAGGGACTTAGACACATTGGGGTTTGACAAAGAAACCATAAATTTTGCCAATCTTAGGGGTCAGTGTGACTGTCAAGGCCAAACACGCACTGAATAGGGGGTAAGTGCGACTGTTTTAAGAAAAAGCGTGCTGGTAGCACGACTGTCAGATCAAAAAATGTGATGGTGGAGGAAACAAGAAAAAAATAAAAAGAATCTCACAAAATTTTCTAGACTATGCACTCTAAGAGAGTAACCAGTGATTGTGCAAACTTATATCGACCTAAACTAACTGAGAACACGATGGTGGGTCAAAATAATCAAGAGATCAATTGAGAAAGGAGGATGAACAAGCTATAGCTTCCCTAGTGGAGTCACCATTTTGTTGTGAAGGAAAATCCCCTCTGCGGATAGAGACGATCCCTTTAGCCCAATGAGTGGGTCTAACAACAAACCAAATAATAAAATCCTCACTTTCCTAGCTTATACTTGACAAATGTAATGAGAAATAGGAACCTACCTCGTTCTGATGCTAATCACTTGTTTCTCAGAGATGGCTTTGAATCTTTTGATCCAAGTCTCGCTCCTAAGTCGTTCTTCACATCAGGAAAACCTGCAAGGAAGATCAAAGTACTATACAAGACATGAGAGAATATATAACATATATCAAGCATAAACTACTTAACAGGTCAAGGAACATTAAGCTAATCACATAAATATTTATACAATTATGGAAAGTGAACATTAGATGTATATATTGAGAAACTGAAAATGGAAGCATTCAACCTATGCCTTGATGTTTAGGCCTTCCTTTGGGTGGATTTCCAAGTCCAAGCAAAGACTCTTCAAGCACTCCTTCTCTAAGATATAGTGGGAAGCATATAAGATAATCTCAACATAGGGATGCAACAATCAATGACCAACCATTTGGGAATGGAAGGGGGTCAATTTATAGGAAGGGATAAGGAGTTGGGATCCAGAAAGGAGGGAGGAAGGTCCACATCTCAAGAGGAAATCCCATGATGATAAGATCAAGAGGCCCAAATGAGAGAGCTTGACCATAACAACGACAACCAATATCCAGCTCACTATTCGAGAAGGTTCTAGTGAGCAAATCTTTTCCTCCAGTTTGGGAAAACTTGCTAGAAGGAGTTCAACGCAAGTTTTCCTATGAAAATCTGCATTGGAAGCATGAGTGTCTAATTGAGCAACCTTCCATCGGCATGGGTAGGCAGTGGAGAAAAGTGCACAGATGCCAAAAATTAGGTTTTAAGGCAACTTTCTCCATAATGATTTTAGGGAAGCTTTCCTTTGATTCTTCAAGGAGGTTTCTGTCTGTATATCATGATGGATACTCTGCACAGTAGTCAATGTTTTGGCACTTGGGGATATGGCACGAGAAGTGAAGAGGGGACATGACAAAACACTGTGTAACAACCATTTAGAGTTGTAGTCACAAGCTCTACATCATCCATTGAATCTCCAATAGCTGGTAGTTGATCCTTGATCTAAGAATACTCATGAAGTAGGTAGAAACTAATATGATTTGTTTATCATTACATTTCTAAGTTGATTCCTTAGAGTTAGCTTCCTGCTTGTATTCTTTCTTTCATATAATCTTGATAAGGCATCAAACATTTCCTTTGGTGTCTTCAATTTTGATACATGAGGAATTAAGTGGTCTTTGATTGAATTTGACAAGATCCTCTTGGCCTTGATCAGATTCTTCTTATGCTTTTCCTTGGCCTCTTCCTCTTCTAGTTCTAGGAAGTCTTTCTGGACATAATCCAAGAGCTCATTTTATTCTAGGATGAGAAGTATTTGATGCTTCCATGATTTGAAATTGTTTTCTCCATTTAGCCTATCTTATACTCTGAGATTAGACACCATCTTGTAAATGGAAAATTAAATTAACTTATTGTAAACTATGGAGTAATGTTTGTCTTAATGTGAACTTCAATTTAAGAAATCCCTTTGTTTTGTTTTATATGGTAGGAAATACCACGGGCCAATGGTTTATGAAAACCATGGATCGATAAACCACCAACTGTAAAAAAAAATAAAAAAAAATTATGAAATGATATGTAAATTCTTTTTGATCCAGTACATTAAATTTTACAGATTGGTAACAAATTCTTTTATGAAATTCTTTTTGGAAAATACCATGGGCTCTTAACCTAACTCTAATACCATGTGGAATTCTTTCTTATTTTTAGATCTTGGTAATTATTGCCTTATGATCAATAATTACACACTTGAAAAGTTCTCAACCTTAATTTTGTTTCTAAGATTGAGTAAACATTAACATATTGATAAAAGATATATGAGATATTTCTTGATATCTGATTACAATTGAGGGCCCCAATATATATACATAGTCGAGGTGTATTTTCATTAATAAACATGTCTTTTCAATTAAGACATGAATTTTTTTATAATTAATTAATTATTGATTATTGATTATTTATGTTTATATATTATATATAATATTATATAATATATATAGTTGTGCATAATATAATATGTATTATGCATGGTTGTTTGAAAGAGAATACCTTTTGTTACTATATAAAATATTAAAATCAACATTAATTAAGTTGTAATACAACTTGAGTGGGCCTAAGGGTTAAGAGCATGTGTTTCCTCCTAAGAGGTCACAGGTTCAAAAACCAGAGGGCGGTAGAGTATGTATGCCTTCGTAGACTTAGCACTCAAATCATTGTTCGAAGGTGGGTCCCTTGACCCACAAATAAAGGGGTATCATACACCAATTTTGTGTCTGGCTTGGTTATGACCTTAAAATTGGATAATAATTATTACTTTTACGCATGCATACAATAAAAATACAATATTTAATACATGCATACAATAAATATACAATATTTATACAATCCTTAGCACTATTAGGTTAATGATATCAAACTAATTTTTCAGGGTGGTTCATGGACACTGAGTGGCCACTACATCCACAAGAAAATCTAGGTAGATCAACCCAAAGGTATCAAACCACCGACTAAACTAGCAAGGCCTAACCCCAAGGGTGTTGAGGAGATTTGACCCCGTGACCTCTCAATAGGTGAGGCCCTTGAAGACGCCAAGGTCATTGCCAAAGAAGATCACCATTTCAAGCGAAAGGTTAGAGAAGCTATTGAAATCATAAAGCACCCTTGGAACCTTAATAGGGATGGAGGCTTAGAAATTAGCAAAAATTGGAACCCATTACTCACCCCCAGGAATAATAGCATAGGTTCTCAATAAGAATTGTAGCTAGATTAAATATGGATCTTAATACCTAGATTGATATTCTAACAAAAACAACATTCAACTAATCCCCCTATTTATTTTAACATGATTACTTGATAGATGAATAATAATATAATCCCCTTGAAAATAAAATAAATTTCGCTACACATTAGTAACCATAGATAAGAATAATAATAATAATAATAATTTAAATAGTAATAATAAACTTACAATCAATTAGTTAACAATAATAATAAAATATAAATAATAATAATGAAAATATGAACAATAATATGAATAATAATTACTAGGAATAAATAAATAATAGGATTATAGGACAAAATGAATAATTATAAGATAAGAGAAAGTAGTAAATAATATAAATATATACTATAATTAATGAATAATAAAGGGATTATAATAATAAATAGCAATAATAGTTAATAATATATATTATAAAAATAATATTAAAGATTAGGAATAAAATAAAAGAATAATTATGGTAAGAATATAATGATAAATACAGAATATTTATAATAACATAATAAGAATGTACGGGAAGAAGTATTAAGCAGTTTTAAAGAGGTTGAGATAATAGGTACAGAAGTTACATAATAAACGCAATGAATATAGTAGTATAACGCCATTAATAGTTAATGAAAATTAATAATAGAATTTAAAAGAAGTAGGGAACAATAATAGTGCAAATAATTAATAATAGCAGGTAGGTGTAATAATAACAGAATAAGAAATATGAATAATATAGAATGATAAATATTGTAAAATTAACATTATAAATCATATTATAAAAGAATAGCATTAAAATAGGACAATATCAGCATATAATAAATTGATACAATTAATATAATATAATTAATATATAATTAATAATAATAATAAATACAAATACGAAAATGAGAATAATTAAATAAAAACAAATGAATAATAAATACAATATGTAATAATAATATAGATAAGAATTAAACAATAAATATAAATTAATAAATAACATGATAGATATGAATAATAAAGAATAAAACAAAGAATAACAAGTAGTTGTAAAATAAATAATGATTAAAATAAACAGTGATCAACTAAATATTGATTAAAGAACAATAATATTAATAATGTTTAATAATAATATAAAAAATTATAAAAATAAAAACAATAAAATAATGATTAATAATAAAATAGTAATAATTAGTAATATAAATAATTTAGTCGGCCAATCCGTCATTAGAGCAAACCTAGTTCATATTTATCAAAACCCTTTGCATTCTTTTCTCCATACATGAGTCCTCATGATGAGTCTGGGTATAGACTCGAAACATCAACATATATAAAAATGAGCACTGTGGAAAATCCGAACTCTTCTCAGAAACCACACCACAGTAATCTACAATCCAGAATATATGGAAATTTCGTAAGTAAAGGTAGATGCATAGATATAGAAGTATGGCTCAAAACAGTCTTTATTAGGTGTATTATTTAGATATTACAAACTCTTCTTCCTTGTGCACATAGTTGTAGGGGCCTATGCACTTAGCATGCAGAATTATCAAGGTCTCAGCGCACTTAGCAGCAGGAGCCTTCCCCTTCACCTAAGTACAGGAAAAAAACTTTCCTACCTTAGTTTAATTGCCCATACAATGATCTTCTATTCTATCAATTTTTCCTCCTATACTCACTATGACTCCTTTGTATATCTTTCTCTTTTAGAATACCATGTTCCATGGATCATAAGTTGGTCACAAAAATCCCTATATTTTGACAAAATAAGGGACTAAATCCTCTTTTGACTCCTATGACCTTTACGCTCTTCTCCCACAAAATGCGAAGACTTTATAATTATAACAAAATTAATCACAAAATTTACCCTAGGGGACCCTATCCCAATAGGCCCCCAGCACAATTTTGGTGACTCATCCTCAAGTCACTCTACTAGTGGCACTTCAATCTTCACCTGTAGCTCACTGAACTTGATCGTTAAAGCCTGTCGGTCCTTTGTTTTCTGCATAGTATCTTGTTTCATATCTTCAACCAACTTTTCACTAGTTGGGCCTTCAACTGCAAGGCCCATGGTCCTTTAAGTCTGCTTCATGCCCTTGAGCTTACTCTGCACTCATAAAGTCAAATGAATTACCTCATCTTTCCATGGCTATGTCCTTCAAGATATGATCACTTCCTTGTGGTGTATCTCATCAATCCTGTTCTGAATCAACTTTCCTTCCTAAAGTCTGGCGAACCTTTACACTCGGGCTAAGTTTTGCGTTGTTGATCTAATCTCGTCAAACTAGTGCTTCTTTTCCCTAATGTCTACATTGATCCTTTGCAAAGTTGGATCCTCCTGTAGTGAGGTCCATAACTCCATGGCATACTCAAATAGCTTAGTGCAACCCTTTACTGCATCTCCCAAGGTTGTCATGCCTGCTTTGATAGCAGCTCTGCATTGCGCTCTAACTTCTAGAAGTTGTAAGCTATAGTTTAAGATGTAACTCTGATATCTACAACTCAAGCTCAAACCAAAATCTGTTGATTTCCTCACTGGACTCCTTCACGGCAATGGTGAGTTTCTGAATATTTTCGACTTAGGCTCTGTCTGCTAGGATCTTGAGCTATAAAACTGCATTGTAGGTTTGTGCAGTGGTGTCTTCAAACTATTGGCTTCGCGTGATGATATCCTCCTTTCTTTAAGTGCTTGCACCTTCTCTTCAAAGATTTGATGATTGCTTTTCTTGACTTTGTTGGTGCACTAAGATGTCTTTTTACAGGCAATCTTAATTCTTACATTAATTGTCAACCCAAGGTAAGTCTTTTTATCTCAAGAGTGTTAGCACAATCTATGCAGTGAATTCAGATGTTAGCTAAAGGTAAATCGTTGCAATCACTAATAAGTATCTCTTCAACTTAATTCACAAAACTATTAAAGAAATAACTAAGGGAGAAATGACTCAGAAAGAACTCTTAACACACTTGACAATTTTGTCTACTTCTTCCAAAATTAAATGAATCTGAATGTGAATGCAAAGAATCATGTTTGGAAATCTTCAAATAGAATTAAAACTAACTCACTCGATCAAGAAAGAGAACTGTAACAACTGAACAACAACGTTAATCTTTTGTAAATCAGAATTGAACAACAAATCCTAATTGAGCAACAATTCCCAATTGAACGACAATTTCGATTGAACGACAATTCTTAATTGAACGACAATCAAGCAAATACGATAAATGACTTATAAAAAACAATTGTTCTCTATCAGATGATTATGGAAATTAATTGACACTATCTAAAATATCTATGATATCATATCTCAAAAGGAATAGCAATCTACTTTGAAACTAATTAACCAATAAAATGAAAACATTATTCATATACTTCGCATGACTAAGAATGAATCAAAATGAACAACAATATGAATTGGAATCGTCAATCCTTACAATAAGAGAAATAATATTAGCTGAACATTAATGATCAATAAATATTCAAATGGAAAGATTATAACAGAAGAAAGCAGTATAACTTCTCCAGACTGGGCCTAAAGTCACCAGAAATCTCTGCTAAGGAATACTCAGAATATAAGTGAAGATAAAACATAGTCTTTCATTAATATGAGTAACCATATTACAACATCATTGAGATAACAGTATCATATGTCTCAAAAATAATAATCATAAATTACATAAGTCTAAACCGCACTTTGTTTGCCTTTTAGCCTTATATATAATAGTAAAAGATTAAACTAGATAAAAGCGAATCCTCGAGATCAGGGGATCCTGAGGATTTCACAATACATAATCTGATTTTGTCATAAAATAGTATTGGTTTGCCTAGTCTCCCGCTGCCTTGCCTGCATCAGACATTGTCTTTGCCTTTTATGACCTGGTATTGCTCTGTTAAATGAACAGTTATTGCGCAATTTGCATCTTCTACACACAAGGATAGTAAAAAGTCAGTTTCTCGTGCTAGACTTATCTAATTTCTTACCAAGTGCTTTCATCCAAATTTAAGTGTAATTTATTTTATTTCAAATCATAAACAAAGATAGCCATGTAAGGATAAATATGAAATAAAGCAATTACTGAGGAGAAAATATACCTTTTTCTTGACCCAACATACTCCCCAACTTACCTTGTTGCATGTCCTCATGCAGTTAAATAGTTGATGTGTGGCTAAGTTAGGGATTAGGCAGAATATATCTCCTCCTTATAATGTTTGAAGCCATTTTTCTTCTTTAATATAGCAAAAGCCTAGGTAACATCTTGATCCTTCAAGGTGTAAACACTGCGATACTTATCTGGAGGATACCATATGATTGGAGTCCTATATCGTCATCCTATCCATTCATGTCCCATATTCAAAATCATAATACTAGGTTTATAGAAACGAGAGGAGGTAGCTTTAAAGTTCCAATATCCAAATGGTTCTCGATTTCTAACAGTAATGTTGGAGGCTTCCCGCCTTTATCTAACTACAGACAAGGCTTCCTCCTTAATCTCTTGGAAGTACTCATTTCCAGCTTGTATAACATCTATATAAAATGGCCCTGGTTGGCCTATAACACCAGCTCATTTCATGAATTTCTTGTGTTCACTCAAGAGCTACAGGGGTTCCCTTGGTTCCCCTCTCATCCATAGGTCAATTCCTTCTTCATGCCTCCTAAAAGTATTGTGGGCCTTGGCACACTTGATTTTATTAGTGGAAAAATAGATAAATGCCTAGAGTTATACATGCCCTATAAAGGGGCCAGGGTTGTTATCCTTGACATCTTCCAAAAATAAATTGTGCATATAAATGTCACAAAGGAGGTGTTGTACCTGCTCATTCTGTTCTCTAAAGCATTTGACAAAATTGGGGTGGTTTTGATTTCCACAGGCTTACCAGGCTTAGCAGCTTTGATTTTCAGCAGGAGTAACCTTTCTAGGAGGTATAGGGCATAATTTGTAGTAGGGGCTCTACATGACAAGGTGTCTGAATAGAGAGAGTAGACAATTTCCAGCTACCCTTTAGCCTTTTGTAATTTATCCCTTCTTTCTCAACCCTTTTCTGTTCAGCCCTGAACTAAGCAAAGGTTTCATCATGAGTTATGGTTAGTGTCACAAAATTTTTCTTTAGTTCTTGATGTATCTCCAGGGGCACTACCTCCTCCTTGTACTGGGCTAATTCCTATTGCACCTTTAGTAATTCATTTTGCAGTCTGCTAATAAATGCTTCCCTGATTAGGGGAATATAGGCAAGTATTTCTTCGGTTTGGGTTTCTGATTGCTGGGTCTCCATGGGATCGGTATAAACAATAGCTTTAGTTGCCTCTCAAATCATGCAATGAACAATTGGAATGTCCTCTTCAGCATATGTTTGAAAAAAAGTATCCATCGCAGGGTGTTCCGTTTGGGTCTCCGATAAGAAAACATAGGAGTCCTTGGTTTTCATTTCAATGTCTTGTATAAGGCACGACTTTGTTTGAGTTTCCTTTGGATGGGCCAAAATATCCTTAGTTTGGGTCTTCGTGTTCCTTCCAGAATAATGTTCTATCTGTGTGCCTGCGGTACATTTTTCTACTATCAAATTCTTGGCTCTAATGGCCCCCTTTAACCACTACGTTATTTGCCAAATTATTCTCTTTTGTTTCCTATATTTCTTAAAGTACTTTTCTGAGCTTGTCCCTATAGGACTTCCTTGTCTTGGTACTTCCAATGAGTGATGGGTTAACTGCATTTTCCTCTAGTTCCTATACAGGTGGTAATGTGTTAGCATTAGGGAAGGTTCCATCTACATCTGTATCTCTCGAGGGAGCATCACCTTCTAACTCTACCTTATCATGGATTTCTCTTTCAAGAGATCCCAATACAAAGGTGTTTCTTGAACAATTTTCATTCTTTGTGTTTTCTTCTAGGTAGCCCTTGTCCTCATGTAACTTAGACAAAATAGTGTTACCTATTTGATTTTGATCTCCCAAGGTTTCATCTATAGGGTTTTCTTCAGCTGGGGGGTCCACTAGACTGGTGTCTATTACCTGATTTTCTCCTTTAGTGACATCTTCTTCACGTATCTCCACTTTAATGGGTTTTTCTACAGAAGGAATGGGTTCCCTCTGTTCTTACATAGAATCAGTGCATGGTAGGTTTTGCTCATGAACCGGGCTATCAACAGGGGCAGACTGGTTGGGGGTGCAATTCTTTTCCTTAGAATTCCTAGATTGTTCTTTACCTTCTCCAAATATTCCCATGTTTTCCAATACCCTGGCCAGTTACTCCTCATAGTCTTGGAAATGGGAATTTTGCACTTGCAGGTGGTGTGCAGGATGGTCCAGCATCATCTGCTTGGATTGGGATGCTTTGCTGGGCTCTCACTCGCACATAGTACCTACCTTTTGTTGGGCTCAGGGGCATAGAGAAATTATTTCTTTTTACTGTCTTTATCAGATCTAGGATTCTTGGCCCTTGCTACTCTCTTACTGTGCTTTTTGGTAGTGGAGCCAAAGTAGGATTTATAAAATTATCCCAAGTTAACTGTTGTTGGGCCAGTTTGTTCATAATAATTAATTTAATCAATCGGTGATGATTGATTACTTTGTGTGTGTCATTGGTTGTCCTAACTCGATAGGTGACATCATGTAAAAGGGAATTCAAATAAAATTACAAATTAACTAAATTTTTGTCTTTTAAAATGGCTAGATATTTCAATTGGTGGGGCTTTACCACATTGTGTCAATCATCACATGTAATGTATTTTTGCATGATGACAGCCAATTCTTCCCATGGCTACCTTAACACCGAAGGACGGATCCCTTTTCCTGCTCACACCAGTTGCTCTCCTGGATCCTAGAATACTTCAATCACATTGTGTAGAAGGACATGTTTTTCTGTCCATTTGGTTCCTTTAGCTGGAAGTCCAGTGAATTTGGCTATGACTGCTTCAGAAACTGTTATACTTCTGCCTATGACTGTGGTTCTACCACTCTGCAAATTCTGCAAAAATTCACGATAATCCTGCAACATATTCAGATATTGCAGCCATCCTGCATGCTCGAAAATTTCATGAGCTTGATCTAATACCATAAGTACTGGTAGTTCATTTCAGATAGCTCTTCCTCCCATGGCCGTTGTACCTATAACTAGTTCGATTATATGCAATTGTTTTACACTTCCACAATCAGAACAACAGGAGAAAACATTACAAGAATTACAGAGAAATGATGATATTTTGGGAATTAATACCATATTTAGTTAAGGAATTCGACCCATCAACTATACTTAACACAAGATCATGAGTCTGAATGCCATCCATAATGGTTCCTGTCCTTACCCAAATAAGAAATACTTGCTAATTATTACACATTCATAATCATCATTCAGTCCTTCCCCGAAAGTTAATTCAAATGATTATCACACATTTGTTCTTAACTATCACACATGTCATGCGTATCCAAGCCATCCCCCCTCTAACGAGTAAAGGGATTCCACATAATTTGAGAATGTGAAAAGCAAGCGAAAGCATTAACAAGACATAAATTCCAGAAACCAATTCTAAAAACAACATGTTAATCAATAAAGCTTATTAAAGCAATACACGTCATTGGATGTGAAATGGGAAAAAATAAATTAAAACAGGGATTTTAATACATTATGCAAAATATTTTCACCATAAGTTGTATTAATGACAAAGGCATAGTAGGCAGTATATATTAATGATAGACGTAAAATGATTGGACAATTTAGAATATAATGAATATATGATAGAAGCCTACCATGCAGATCGACTTGTAAGGGTGTTGTTCAAATGGAAAATTCCTGTTAGAAACAAATCCATAGGTGATAAGAGCTTAGAGAACATTTTGCAGTGTAAGATGATACCTCAATACCATAAGTAGAGTCGTTGCTAGCAACAAGCATTCATAGCCTCGACAGGGTTGCTTTTTACCCCCACAAATGAGCCAAAGTCCTCCTTTTAAAATGTAGATGTTTCTTCTTTTTATTCTCATAAAAATACCACTGTGCTGGCATGGTGAACAAATTACCATAGTGCCATTCACTAGGATATAATGAAATGATCATTTTGGCTTGTGATGAGACCCCCTACCCTTCTGACAGTTTTAGGCATTAAGAAGGTCATTACCTAGGTTTAGTAGCCAAATTGGTATGTCACTTGTTAGATCCTGATGATCATGGTAGGTTGGCTTGTGGTGAGACCCCATATCCTTTTTAAGAGAATGTTTAATTGTTTTTCACATCCCATTATGTCCGTTTTTCTAGTGGAATTTTTATTTATTGAAGAGAGGGAGGCTCATTTTCTCCTTAAGAGTCAGGGATGGTGTAAGAAGTAAGAAGGTGCCAATGAAAGTTTATATGCTTACCCCCATATCATCGTGTCAATGAGATTTATCCAATTGACAATGTAAAACATAAGCCAACATGGATTGAAAATAATGAAGCATTTTATGATTTGTCTAAAGAAGATACGTTTAGTCAGACATTATAAAGATATACCATATCAACTTTGGAACAAAGATAACCATCAAAAGGCTGTATGAGTCATAATGGTATTGTCATTATTGTTTTTCTGCTTATATCAAGCACAAATCCATTCAAATGGTGTTTAATCACAATACAAAGGAGAAAAAAATAAAATATGGCATCATGATCGTTAAGAAAAATTGACAATTTATTCTATTAAAAGACAAAAGGTGTTGTTCAATCGATTGAACAACAATTTTTCAATCAATTGAATAGAAAAAATTTCAAACAAACAAGGAAAATTGTTGTTTAATCGATTGAACAACAATTTTTCAATCAATTGAATAGAAAAAATTTCAAACAAAAGTGTTCTTCAATCAATTGAAAATCAATTGTTTAATCTTTTGAACAACAAAAATCACAAACAAAGTGTTTTTCAATCGATTGAATGGAAATCATTCAATCATTTGAACAACAAAAATCGCAAACAAAAGTATTGTCCAATTCATTGAACGACAATCATTCAATTGTTTGAACATCAAAAAATCGCAAACAAATGTGTTGTTCAATTGATTGAATGACAATCGTTCAATCGTTTGAACAACAAAAATCACAAACAAAAGTGTTGTTCAATCGATTGCACAACAATCGTTCAATCATTTGAACAAGGAAAATCACAAACAAAAGTGTTGTTCAATCAATTGAATTCCAATTGTTCAATGGTTTGAACAACAAAAATCACAAACAAAAACGTTGTTCAATCGATTGAACAACGATCGTTAAATCATTTGAATAGCAAAAATTACAAACAAAAGTGTTGTTCAATCGATTGAACGACAATCGTTCAATTGTTTGAACAACAAAAATCACAAGAAAAATTGTTTTTCAATTGATTGAACATAAATCATTCAATCATTTGAATGGCAGAATCAAAAAAGAAAAATGTGTTGTTCAATCGATTGAATGACAATCGTTCAATTTGTTTGAACAACAAAATAATAAATGAGAATGTGTTGTTCAATAGATTGAATGACAATTGTTCAATCATTTGAACAACAAAATCAAAAAAAAAAAATGTGTTGTTCCATCGATTGAATGACAATCATTCAATCATTTGAATGGAAAAATAAAAAACAAAAATGTTTTGTTCAATCGATTGAATGACAATCGTTCAATCATTTGAACAACAAAATAAAAAAACGAAAAAAAAAATGAAAATGTGTTGCTCAGTCGATTGAACAACAATCGTTCAATCGTTTGAATGGAAAAATCCAAATCAAAAATGTGTTGTTCAATCGATTGAATGACAATCATTCAATCATTTGAATAGAGAAATCAAAAAATGAAAAAAGACGAAAATGTGTTGTTCAGTCGATTGAACGACAATCATTCAATCGTTTGAAAAACACTTATCAAGCACACAAAGCAACAAAAATTATCATATTTATATGGTAATGTCTACTCTTAATTGCAACTAATCGAAAAGAGTATATACATTATTTACAATTTCTAGCGAGATCTCAATTTTTTGAAAGAAAATTTGTTGGGTCCTCGCATACCTACTCGCAGAAAGACTCCTCGGTGAGTGGCTTGTGATAGAGATGTACTTTGTGTCCATTCACCTTAAAAGAATGGCCAGATTCATCAATGGTAACCAAGGTAAGAGTACCATTGCTATGCACTTGTTGAATCTCATAAGGGGTGAGCCATGTTATTTGCAACTTGCCTAGGAAATCTTGGAATCTAGAATCATAAAGAAGTACCCAATCCCCTTTTTGAAACATTTTATTCTTGATAAGGCTATCATGCCATTTTTCCCTTAGTTGTTGAATAATTGCAGTCCATTCCCTAGACAATCCTTGATAGTAATATCAAACTCCTACAAAAGAAATAGCCATAATGCTACTCGACCATTTGTGATAGGTTTATTAGCTAGATACTGAATGTCAAAGTGATCAATGTACAAAAAGACTGGGTAGCTAGTTATATAGTATCTAAATTTGTTTACTGCATAGATAACAGCTAAAAATTATTTTTATGTCACTATATAATTAACCTCTATAAAAGTGAGATTTTTTCTAATATAATATATAGCATAAGATTTCATTTCCTCCTCCTTGCCAAGGACAATGCCTATAGCTACATCTAATGCGTCCGTAGATATGTGAAAAGGCAACTCCCAGTTTGGTCCACACAATACTGTTGAGACTAGTTCCTTTAAACCTGTAAAAGTTATGTCACATTTGTCAGACCAACTGAAATCAACATTTCCAATCAAAGCATATAGAGGTGCAACAATTTGTGAAATTTTTTTAATAAACCTACGATAATAGCCTGCATATCCTATTGTTGTAAATGGGATCCCCGAAGGATAGTTTTGGGGCTAAAATCCCATGTTTCAAGTCAAATTTTGTAATAAAATAGTAAAGAGTAAGATAGTCATATCTATGATGTAAGAAGTATATGTTTCAGGACAAAGCATAGGTAGAGGCTCTATAGCTGAGTGCGCAGAGCCCTAGGGTGGAAGTCAACAACTGAGTGTGCGGACCTCGCAGCTATGTGTGTAGGGTGGATAGAGTCTATAATCACTTGAAGATATCAATAAAGTGAAGTATTCTACAAATTTTTTGTCTTTGTTTCGATTAATGCATCTTGCCGTATTCTGTATGAATTTCAATTATAATGCTTATATGATGTGCAAATGTATGTAATTACGTTGGTTAAGTGAACACAAAGTAAGAACATATGTTTACGCAGTGTTAACTATACTTGTTTAATAATATAAGTAAGACACTTGGACTAGTTTGGGAATCTGCATGGTATGCTACCCTAGCAATGTGAATGTACCTCAGCAGCAGGTGAGGGTTGCGTGAAGGTCAATGGTACCTTTTCATGGAGGTAGTAAAGGGCAGAATAGAGGGCTAGTCTGGCAAGCCCTAGAGCTAAGTAACATGCACGAAGGTAGGAACAGAAGCAATAATCTGACATCATGACCATCTCATGGTGTGGAAACTTGGTTCCAACATCCCCTCATACTGCTTTGGGTGAGACTTCGGTCTGCGCTCCGTGGGCTGATTCTGAGAGTGCCAGTAGTGTAGGGATTTGTTTGGTTAGCTAACATTGAACCTGGGTCAGGCCCCCTCAAGCCAACAAATGGTCTCATTGCTGGGACTAGAATCTGAATAAGAGATGTGTGATGTCGTATCACTGGAATCCAACTAAGAAAGAGATTATAGACTGGCTGGATAGGAAGATCTGTTGAGTGTGGAGCATGATTGTTCAGAGGTCTTTGTTTCAGCTCGATGTATACCCCACGAAGTTTGTACACCCCTCCACGCAGGGGGTGCGTGGGGGACTTGTCCCCCCCGCGGGGGTTTGGGGGGACCAATCCCCCCCAGCTAGGGGGTTCGGGGGCCAACGGTCCGCCAACGAAGGTTTTGGGGGCAGTGCCCCCGAAGCTAAAAACAGATGTAATATTGCCTTGTAAAAGTATAGTAATTTCTGGTCAATCTGGGTTGTTCATTAGGAGGATGATCTGACAGTAGAACTTATATTTAGTTTAGGTTTTTTTCCCTTAGAAGGCAACCCCTCTCTTTGTATGAGGGCATTGTATTTGAGGCTGTGTAATAGATGTGTATTCTCTGAGTGAGAAACAGAGAGGTGAGACTGTGAGAGAAAACAGAGAATATTACAGTGGATTTGCTGTAGGTTGTGTCTCTTCATTTTGTTGGATAATAGAAAGGAAGGACTGGCTGTTCAAGGTGGATGTAGCCCAAACTAGGTGAACCACATATATCTATGTCTCTCTTGTTTTATGCATTTTTTGTGTTTATATTTCTACAATATTTAATGTGTTCCATTGCTCCGTAATATATAATTTTCTAACAACTGATATCAGATCCGAAGGTCTATTTGGCTGATAAACTCACAGGAAATAAGGTTTCCTTGTTCGAGTGGGAGCAATGGCGGAAGATGGTAAGTTTAGGGTCGAGAAATTTTACAGCCGAAACTTCTCACTGTGGAAGATGTAGATGGAAGATCATCTGTATCAGAAAGATCTGTGCCTACCATTGGGTGGAAAAACAAAGATGCTGACGGGTATGACAGATGAAAAATTGAACCTTCTTGATAGAAAGGCACTTGGAATAGTACGATTGTGCCTTGTTGTCGGTCGCCTTCAACATTTCGAAGGAAACAACGACAGAGTGTTTCATTAAGGCATTGGAGAAACTATATGAAAAATCCTCGGCCTCAAACAAGGTATTTATTATGAAACGGATATTTAATATGAAGACGTCGGAAGGTGGATCTGTTGCAGACCATTTAAATTATTTTAATATTGTTACAAGTCAATTATGTTCTGTAGGGGTAAACTTTGATGATGAAGTTAGAGATATGTTATTGTTTTGCTCGTTGCCAGAAAGTTGGAATGGTTTAGTAATGGCCATTAGTAACTCTGTTTCTGGATCTAGTACTTTAAAGTTTGATGATGTTGTCAGTTCTATCCTTAGCGAGGAAATGCAACAGAAAAGCTCCGGTGAGACATCAGGTAATGTTTTGAGTGCAGAGTCTAGGGGAAGAAAAATGGAAAGAGGAAAGAGCTCAGGATATCTCACTAAATCAAGAAAAGGCAGATCCAAGTCTAGATTGGGGATAGTGTGTTGGAAATGCGGAAAGAAAGGACACCTAAAGAAAGACTATAGATCTCGGAAGGGAAAAGAAGGAGATGCATAGAAGGAAAATAATCATGAAGCAAATGTGACAAATGAGGTGTTACAAGATTCTTTGATTCTTTCTTTTGAAAATATTACTGATTCCTGGGTGGTAGATTCAGGGGCCTCATTCCATGCGACACCTGATAAGAAATACTTTCATGACTATGTTCAAGGAGATTTTGGACAAGTTCGTTTGGGTGATGATAAACCCTGTAAAATTGTTGGAATGGGTAAGGTTCTTGTAAAACAGCAGAATGGAAACCAATGGCTACTAAAGGAGGTAAGGCATGTTCCAGATCTAAAGAAAAATCTGATTTCAATAGGGCAGTTGGCGGTGAAGGTTGTGTGACAACTTTCACAGATAAAGCTTGGAAGGTCCCCAAAGGAGCCCTAGTAATAGAAAAAGGTGAAAAGGTTGGTACATTATATTTATGCAATGGTATTTATAACTCTATTAATGCTTTAGCTTCCAAAGAAGCAGATGCAGCATTATGGCATCATAGGCTCGGACATATGAGTGAAAAGGGGATGAAGATTCTTCACTCAAGGAATTTGTTGCCAGGTCTGAAGAATGTTGATTTGGACTTCTACTAGAATTGTATTTATGGAAAACATAAGAGAGTCAGATTTCTCAGAGTTGGGAAAGAAAAGAAGAGCGAAAAATTAGAGCTTGTGCATATAGATATATGGGGATCTGCTCAGGTATCATCTCCCAGTGGCTCTCCTTATTATGTTACTTTTATTGATGATGCAACTAGAAAAACTTGGATTTATTGTATTAAGAATAAATCTAATGTATTTGATACTTCCAAGAAATGGAAAGCTTTGGTTGAGATTGAGATAGGAAAGAAATTGAAGTGTCTTAGATCAGACAGTGGAGGTGAATATTGCAGCAAAGAGTTTGATAGGTATTGTTCAGATCATGGAATTCGTAGAGAGAAGACAGTTCCAAGAACACCACAAGAAAATGGTGCGTCAGAAAGGATGAACAAAACAATCATGGAGAATGCAAGGTGCATGAGATTGCATGCAGGATTGCCTTTACGGTTTTGGGCAGATGTTGTACATACTGTTGTTTATCTAATAAATATAGGGCCTTCAAGTTCCTTGTATGGTGGTGTTCTAGAGGAAGCATGGATAGGTAAAAAGGTAAACTACTCTTTTTTAAGGCCTTTTCATTGTGAGGCCTTTGTCAATATTGATAAAGAAAATAGAACAAAGCTTGAGGCAAATTCAAAGAAATGTACCTTTACTGGATATGGTGTTAATGATTTTGGTTATCGCTTATATGATTACAAAAATCACAAATAATTAGGAGTAGAGATGTAATATTCAATTAAAAGTTCTTGTATAAGAATCAGTTGCAGAAAAAGAAACAGGAAAAGGAAAACAAGGAATACATAGTTCTTGATGAAATCATTGAAAAAGTAAAGGTGCCTCAAAATAATAATAATCAACAACCACCACAACAGCAACAAGCATCCCAAACACCTGAAAGTGGTGTTACAAGATCTACCAGGATAAGTAGACCCCCTGAACGATACTCTCCTTCATTATATTATTTATTGCTGACTGATTCTAGTGAACCCGAATGTTATGAAGAAGCCATGCAATTTGAAAGCAGGAAGAAGTGGGAGGTAGCCATGGAAGAAGAGATGGACTCCTTAATGCATAACCAAACTTGGGACTTAGTTAGGTTGCTTGCAGGAAAAACCACATTGAAGAATAAATGGGTTTACAGGCTGAAGGAAGAAGATGGAAGAAAACAAAGGTAAAAAGCTAGACTTGTGGTGAAGGGGTTTGCACAGAAGAAAGGTATTGATTTTGATGAAATATTTTCTCCTCTTGTTAAAATGACTTCAATCAGAACTATTTTAAGTCTAGTGGCAGTTGAAGATTTTCATCTTGAGCAGTTAGATGTAAAGACAGCCATTCTCCATGGGGATTTGGAGGAAGAGATATATATGCAGCAGCCACAAGGATATGAAGTGAAAGTGAAGGAGAAACTAGTGTGCAGGTTGAAGAAGAGCTTGTATGGCTTAAAACAGGCTCCAAGGTAGTGGTATCTAAAATTTGAAAAGTTTATGTTTGAACAAGGTTATACTAGATGTCACTCTAATCATTGTGTTTATCTAAAAAAACAAAATGATAGTAGCTATATTATATTGTTATTGTATGTAGATGACATGCTTGTTGCAGGATCTAACATGCAGGAAATAAATGTGCTCAAAATAAAATTGGCAAATTCATTTGCAATGAAGGATTTGGGAGCTGCAAAACAAATCCTTGGTATGAGAATAACTAGAGACAGGAAAAATCGTAAATTAACATTGTCTCAGAATGAGTACATACAAAAGGTGTTGAAAAGATTTAACATGCACAATGCAAAACCAATTAGTACACCTTTTGCTGGCCATTTCAAACTTAGTAAGGAAATGTGCCCAAAGACCCAAGAAGACGTGGATTATATGTCTAAAGTTCCATATGCATCAGCAGTTGGAAGCTTAATGTATGCAATGGTCTGCACAAGGCCTGATATTTCACATGCAGTGAGAGTTGTAAGTAGGTACATGAAAAATCCAGGAAAGGAACATTGGATGGCAGTGAAATGGATTCCCAGATATTTGAAAGGTACCACAGATCAAGCATTATGCTTTGGTGGTTCAAACATTTCTCTACAGGGATATGTTGATGCAGATATGGCAGGTGACAGAGATAACAGGAGGAGCACTACAGGATATGTATTCACTATTGGTGGAACAGCTGTCAGTTGGGTTTCCAAAATCCAAAGTGTTGTTGCACTTTCAACAACAGAAGCAGAGTATGTTGCTGCTACAGAGGCTAGTAAAGAAATGATCTGGCTACAAAGGTTTATGGGTGAATTGGGTAAGGAGCATGATAAGGGCATGTTATACAGTGATAGCCAAAGTGCCATTCATCTTGCAAAGAACTCAGCATTTCATTCCAGGACTAAACATATACATCTCAAGTACCACTTCATATGATCAGTGTTGGAAGATGGATAGTTGAAGCTGGAAAAGATACACACTAGCCAGAATCCTACACATATGCTAACAAAAGTTGTAACTAGGGAGAAACTTAGAACATGCTCAGTTTCAATTGGTCTTCAAGGATGATGATGAAGATGAGAAACAGCCAGGTCCAAAAGAGGAGTCATTGTCCAACAAATGAAGCAGCGATAGAGTTGCTACAATCATTCTCCAAGTGGGAGATTGTTGTGTGTGGAGCATGATTATTCAAAGGTCTTTGTTTCAGCCGAATGTATACCCCAGGAAGTTTGTACACCCCTCCATGCGGGGGGGGGGTTCCGAGGGGGCCAATCCCCCCCGGCTGGGGGGTCTGGGAGCCAGCGGTCCCCCGGCGGGGGCTCGGGGGCAGTGCCCTCGAAGCTAAAAACATATGTAAATTTTCCTTGTAAAAGTATAGTAATTTCTAGTCAATCTGGGCCGTTCATTAGGTGGATGATCTGACGGTAGAACTGTGTAATAGATGTGTATTCTGTGTGTGAGCGAGAAACAAAGAGGTGAGACTGTGAGAGAAAACAGAGGATATTACAACGGATTTGCTGTAGGTTGTGTCTCTTCATTTTGTTGGATAATAGAAAGGAAGGACTGGCTATTCGGGGTGGACTCGCCGACCACCGAAGGTTAGCTTGGATTGGTTATCTACCCCACAAGCCCTCTGTTTGACCCTTTTGTGATATCACCACAACATCCTTACAATCTGTACGACCAGCAGGGTGTTCCTTTGGAATTGTCCCCTTGTACTTGTTTGGCCATTCGTCGTTGTTTGTTTTCAGACATGGAACTTGAAGGCAACACTCTAGTCACATCTCTGGATGAGTTCGAAGTTTCTACTCCACACACTATTGAGGGGGAAGAATTTCCTTTTCCTCCTTAGGGTTTCCCCTTCTCAGGGGGTATTCCTGCCAGTTTGCCACCCAACTATGTGTCTTTGGCACAGTTGGTTTCAGGTACACCTACTGACTCATTTCTTTACCATAACCCTGTTTGGGTGTCAGGTGCCATGCTTACTTTAGGACCATTTTTTACGAACATGACTTCTGAACAAGATATTACCTCAGTCTTAGTGCAACCCACCATTCCAAATGCCCTTGTATTGTCAATCCCAGCTACCTATCAAGCACAACCGACAGTTTCAAAGAATGTCTCTGTCAGTTCCTCCATCCCTCTAGTCAGTGGCTAGGTTGTGCCACCACTTGGGGGGTAGAACCTGAATGTTTCTATGGTTTCAGGTGCCACTAATGTGAGCAGCTCACATGATGGTAGGCTGTGTAATAGATGTGTATTCTATGTGTGAGTGAGAAACAAAGAGGTGAGACTGTGAGAGAAAACAGTGGATATTACAACGGATTTGTTGTAGGTTGTGTCTCTTTATTTTGCTGGATAATAGAAAGGAAGGACTGGCTATTCGGGGTGGACTCACCGACCACTGAAGGTTAGCTTGGACTGGTTATCTACCCCACAAGCCCTCTGTTTGACCCTTTTGTGATATCACCACAACATCCTTACAATCTGTACGACCAGCAGGGTGTTCCTTTGGAATTGTCCCCTTGTACTTGTTTGGCCATTCGTCGTTGTTTGTTTTCAGACATGGAACTTGAAGGAAACGCTCTAGTCACATCTCTGGATGAGTTCGAAGTTTCTACTCCACACACTATTGAGGGGGAAGAATTTCCTTTTCCTCCTGAGGGTTTCCCCTTCTCAGGGGGTATTCCCGCCAGTTTGCCACCCAACTATGTGTCTTTGGCACAGTTGGTTTCAGGTACACCTATTGCCTCATTGCTTTACCATAACCCTGTTTGGGTGTCAGGTGCCATGCCTACTTTAGGACCATTCGTTACGAACATGACTTCTGAACAGGATATTACCTCAGTCCTAGTGCAACCCACCATTCCAAATACCCTTGTATTGTCAATCCTAGCTACCTATCAAGCACAGCCGGCAGTTTCAAAGAATGTCTCTGTCAGTTCCTCCATCCCTCTAGTCAATGGCTAGGTTGTGCCACCACTTGGGGGGTAGAACCTGAATGTTTCTATGGTTTCAGGTGCCACTAATGTGAGCAGCTCACATGCTTGGTATAAACCAACCTTCTTCTGTTATTATTCATAACCCTGCTAATCCTACTGGATCAAGCAATGTTAAGTACCAACAGGTTCAGAATCCCGTTGGTCTTGTTAGGTAAACTCACTCACCATACACTTCACTTTCACTTCACTTACCATAGAGAATGGTTCTACGAGTATGAGAAATACGATGGTGGTGATGTCTTCTTAGGGGATGACAGGAAGGCTAGAATCATTGGTCATGGAAAAGTAAAGTTGAAGTTGCAAGGTGGAAGGGTTAGAACACTTATGGGTGTTCTGCATATTCCTGCATTAGCTAGAAATCTGATTTCTGTAAGCAAGTTGGACGATGCAGGTGTAAAAATAGTGTTCAAGAAGGATACCTGCAAGATGGTTCGAGGAGCACTGGTATTGATGCGGGGAGTTCAGATTGGAACTCTATACAAGTTGCAAGGTAGCACTATTGTTGATGGGTGCAACAGTTCTGTGATTCCTAAAAGTGGAGCAGAAAATCTAGTGGTATCTGGAGAGAAGACCATGTTGTGGCATCAAAGGCTTTGGACATACTGGAGAGCAGGGCCTTCGAATACTTCGTGGTAAAGGTATGGTAGAAGGTATGAGTAATATCTCTTTAGATTTTGAGTTCTATGAAAATTGTGTATATGGGAAGCAGAATTGGGTGAGTTTCCCCTCTGGTGGTAAGAGGGTAAAACAAATATTAGAGCTTGTGCACAATGATGTATTTGGACCTGTGAAGGTTCCATCACTGGGTAAGTTTGTGTACTATGTATCATTTATAGATGACTTCTCAAGGAATACATGGATATATT
>APFE031198312.1:0-23263 GCA_000404065.3 Pinus taeda
TTCTCCAACTAATTAACTCAAGATGAATTAATTAATTATTTTTCAAACAGCTAGTGAGACTAAATTCGAATTTTAATTGTCAATTTTAATTTAGGGACTAATTAAAATTGGAATCTATCCCGAAATGCTATTTATAGCAATGTTATTTTTAGCATTTCTATTTTTTCTATTTCCAACAAAATTGGAGTATATCGTGAAATGATATTTATAGTAATGCTATTTTTAGCATTTCTTGTTGCCATTTTCAACAGGGAAGGTAGGAGAACATAAATAGATTGGTTTTTAGTTGGAGGGTGTTGGATCTACTGTGGACGCACTTAGCCTACAAATGGACTTGGGCTTGGAGTTCTAGTGGAGGTTCCCTAGGCTGGAAATTTAGATAGACTTTATGAGTTGGTCGATCCTAGTAGGGGACCATAATCGAGCCACAACCAGGTACATATTTTCTTATGATTTAATTCATGTGAATAGTTGTAAATCAAATATGTTATTTAATATATGTATTATTTTATATATGCTATTGTCAAAAAATGAATTGTTTCATTGTAAATGTCATTTTCTTTGATGTGAAATTTTGTGATAAATTTAGTTCTAATTCAAGGACCCCGAGTTAGTTCCTCATAGTGTGTGACAACAAATATTAGTAATATATCCTTTATTTTTATGATCTTGTCTCTAATACTTGGTAGAGAGAGATCTTGTCATGGCTATAGAGTCAGAGATGATGGAATCCTTAAGATGCCACGGGATTTCTAATCTTCTTGATGTTCCCCTAGCATCTACTGCTATGAATTGGAAACCTTTACATATTGGTTGAGTTATTTTAGGCATTTGGTGCTCCAAACATTTAGTTTGTTATAACATAGAATTTATTAGATTTCCTAATATTATTTTTTATTTAGGAAGTTTGTGTTTGTATTTTCTATTCAAACTCCTTTTGTTCCATGATGTAACATTCATTAAGTTGTCCATTTCCTATCTTTATCTATTGAATCAATTGCCTATTATATTTTCATGCTCTTTTTTTCTCTTCTCCAATAATTTTTATATTTTCCTTATTATAGAATTTTGTATCTCTTTGTTATGCAACCAGCTCACAAAATAAAATAAAAGATAGATCAAGGACTTCAAAATCAACCTCTTCGAGGGGGAAACCTCCTTTACATTACACAAACGAACAATTCTTGGGTGATACAAATGACAATACCTTTCTATATATAGGAGTCTAAGGGGTCACAATATAGTTAAAGTCGACATAACACTAATAATGTAAGGGAACAACAATAAAAATAGTGGGATTTTATGGGGCACAATAATAACAATATGGGGAAAACATGGGTACAAAAATAAAAATAAGGGGCTACAATGAAAATAATAATAAGGAAATACACTAGTATTATGGGGACCTAACATGCCCTCTCCTCTAGAAAAGTGTTGTCCTGAACGCTTGAGTAGTTTTGGATGCTTCTGTATAAAATTATCATCCTCCTATGTGGAATCTTTACCGGGTAAGTTCTTCCACTTGATGAGATACTCTGAAATTGATCGATTTTGTAGCTGTCAAGTTCTTGTTTCTATGATTGCTTCAAGTTCCAATATGATTTTTCCTTCCTCTTCAAGTTCTGGCAATATTGTTTGAACTGGGAGCTTGTCACATATAACCTTATTTAAGCATGAAACATGGAAAACTAGGTGCACTCGGGCATTGTAGGAAGCTCCAATTTGTATGTCATAGTACTAATCTTTTGTAACACCATGTACGGACCATAATACTTTGGTGATAATTTATTATCCATATTATACAGAAGTTGTGTGTATATAGAGGTTGAAGTTGCGCACAACTTTTTTATATACACATAAATGAAAGTTGTTAATATACGGTAGATGCACTTATACAGAAGCTGCACATATACAAAATATGTACATATCTTCTGTATATGGAACACTTCTGTATGTGTGCATATCTTCCATATATTATATATCTTTTGTATATGTACAACTTCTGTATATGCACATATACAAAATTTGTGTATATACAAAAGTTGAGCGTAACTTCCATAATATGAATACATGGCAATCTCGAGATATGCACAACTTTTGTATATCTGCATATTTTCTGTATATGTACATATCTTTCATATATGCACAACTTTTGTATATATGTATGTTCTCTATATATCTATAACTTCTGCATATGTGCAACCTCTACATATGCATATGTACAGATGATATCCACATATACAAAAGATATATGCATATACAGAAGGCATGCGGATATTCGAAAGATATGCATATACGAAAGTCGCACAACTTATATATATGCACGTCTTCTGTATTGCAAAATCTTATGTATATACATAACTTCCATATATCCCCAACTTTCATATACATGCATATAGGTAACTTTTGTATATGCACATATTTTCTATATATGCACGACTTCCGTATATGAAAATATAGGAAATTGTACATATATGAAAGATATGTGCGTATATGGAAGTTGCAGATATATGAAAAATATGTGATAAAAAAGCATATACAGAAATTGCATATAGGCAAGTTCAATATATGCATATATTTTTTGTATATGCACAACTTCCGTATATGCAAATAGACGAAAATTGTACATATATGAAAGATATGTGCATATATGAAAGTTGCATATATATATGAAAAATATGTGATAAAAAAGATGTGAATATATATAATATATACACATATTTCATATATACGCATGTCTTTCATATATGAACAACTTCCATAAATGTTCATATCTTTCGTATATGCACATATCTAGAGGTATCTCGATTGTAAATCAAATCAAATTTTAAGGAGTTAGGGCTCGAATTGGTTGAACCTTTGCAAGATCGACCTTGACAACCCTAATGACCTCTTATGATGAAAGAAAAAAAGACGAGGGAGCAGGGTATCCTTTCAAAATATTTCTCGAAGAAGTCCTCAAGTGACAAAGCAATAAGATCATGGACAACTTTGCCCAGATCCTTTGACGGATGCCTACAGGTGATGCATCTTCATCCAGTAGCCACCTTGGAAGTGTCATTCCCTTTAAGGTACAAGTCAAATTTGACATTCCCATATTTGAAGTCCAGATAGATGCAGATTTCGTAGTTAAATGGTTAAATCGGTTGGAAGGATATTTTTTGGTTCATGATTTTTCCAATAGGGAAAAAATTGCTTTTTCACTCCTCAAACTTACCTCCCATGTCAAGGAGTGGTGGGAAACCTATTGTGAGTAGAGGGATTAGAGAGAAACCCTTACTGTTTTGAGTCACACCTACTTGCAATTCTTTCCGAGACACAATCAAGGAATATTATTACCCTGTCAGGAGATATAAAGAGAAGTACATAAAATGGACCACACTGCGGCAAGGAAGGGGCCAAGACGTTCTAGAGTGTACAAATATTTTTCATACCCTTTGCACGAAGTTGAGTATGAAAGATTCTAATCAGCATTTGGTACATAAATCTTTCATATATGCACAACTTTTGTATATGTCCATATTTCTTGTATGTGTACAATTTCTGTATACGTGCAACTTCTGTATATACGCATATCTTCCGTATATGTGCAACTTATGTATATGCACATATAAAAAAACTATGAATATACAAAAGTTGTGTGTAGATGTCGTAGTATGCATGGACGGTAGTCTAAAGATATGCATAGTTTTTGCATATGCAGAACTTCTGCATATGTGCAGATCTTCCATATATGCATATATATTGTATATGCACAACCTTTAGATATGTGCATATATGAAATATATGTACATATACGAAAGTTGTGCATATACAGAAGACATGCGTATATATGAAATATGTGTATATCTTCTATATATGCACATCTTATTTATCACATATCTTTCATATATATGCAACTTCGAATATGCACATATCTTTCATATATATACAACTTTCATATATTTGCATATACAGAAAATATATGCATATACGGAAGTTTCTTAAATGCAAATTCCGTATATGTGCATATCTTCAGTATATGCACATATACAAAAGTTGAGAATAATCGAAAGATATGTCCATATATGGGAGTTATGTATATACAAAATATTTTTTGATCCATAAGATGTGCATATATAGAAGTTACGCGACTTCGGTATATGCACATCTTTCGGATATTCGTATGTTTTCCATATATGCACATCTTTTGGATATCCGTATGTTTTCCATATATGCACATATCTTTCGTATATGTGTTTCTTTTGTATATGTACATATCATTTGTACTTTCACATATGTAGAGGTTGCACATCTACAAAAGTTACATATATATAGAAAATATGTGTATATACAGAAGTTGTGCATTTACAAAAAGTATGCGCTTATACAAAAGTTTCACATATGTATGCACAACGTTTATATATGTGCATATACTGAAGTTTCACATATATGGAAGCTATGTGTATATACAAAAGTTTCACAGATGTGGAAGATATATAAAAAAGTTGAGCATATATAGAAGATATGTAAATGTACATAAGTTATGCAGAACTTCACTCTCTGTATAAGCGCAACTTCTGTATATGCACATCTTCTATATATGCATAAATAGATATGAATATATATGGAAGTTGCACATATACATAAATTGCGCATATACAAAAATTGTACATAGATGGAGGTTGCATATATACAGTGGCTAAAGTTACACATAAATTATCTATATATGCATCTTCCATATATGCGCAACTTTTGTATATGTGCATCTACCGTACATGTGCAACTTTCATGTGTGCATATACAAAAGTTAAACATATACAAAGTTGTGCACAACTTCAACTTACATACATACATAACCTTTGTGTATGCACAACTTTCGTATATGAACAAATTTTGTATATACATATATGAATGTTATGCATATACAAAAAATATGCAATGCAAAATATGTGCATATCTTTTGTATATGCGTAACTTTTGTATATGCGCATATTTTTCCTATATATGTTTATTTCGTATAGTGAATTTCTTCTGTATATGTGCATATTTGGAAGTTGTGCATACAAAATAGATGTGCATATTTTTGATATATTTTTGTTTTGATGCGCACAATGTGCACACTCTATGGTGATAGGGTGCATTTTTATGTTAGTGTCCCGCGACCAAAATCCTGTGGGCACAAATCCAACTGTGGTTAAGGGTTAATGTGGTCCATGTTGGGTGGAATTGCCAAGCGATTTTGATGACTTAGATACCTTTGAGTCACAAGTTATGACATATATCAAAATATTAAAACAGAATCTTTTACTCATACTGTAAACAAATTTCACCTTAATCATATGAATCATATTTTGAAGGAAAAGTAACATATCACTATTAGGAAAACTCAAAATTTCGGCATTTCATCTTTTCACACCACATTCAAATTCATTATAAAAGTTTTATTATCATTAGAATTTATTTTAGATTAGCACTTCTGGGATGAGTTATTTTAAGATGAATATTTTTGGTGATAAATTAGTTGTACAGCTTGAGAAAAAAGATGCACCATATTGATATTACAAGACAACATATTCCACATTATAATGTATATATAAAATGAAACTTACATTAAAGTCTTACCATATGAAAGCAACACAAAATAAAAGTTTTAGAATAATAGTGGTCAAAAATCATGTAAAATTATCATTATCTCACATAACATAAATGAAGAATACATCAATACACTTCTTTAATTTCTAAGATGCCATGTACATATGTTCATATTTATAGTTACATTGAAGTTAAGGTGCATTCACTTTAGTGGTGATATAATGAAAAATGATTTAGAGAATATGGCATCTAAATAGTTACAGTGATTTAACAATCATATGACTCACAACAAGACAATGCAATAATTTTAGTTGATATAATGCAAAATTATTTAGAACAAATCACTAATTTTAGCAATAACATAACACAAAACAATAGAGTGCATTTGATATGATTAATGATACAATTTAAAATGAATTATAGAAATCATGAAGCTTCATATATTCTAGTAATAACATAATATAATATAATAAGGTGCATTATTTTTAGTGATGATACAATGAACAATTCATTAATTCAGAAAATAATATCAATTGATTAGGTACATTGGTTTTGGTTTTAATTGTAAATAGTTGAAATTATTAGATGAAACTACTCACACATTAATATAACACAAAACTCCGTTAATATATATACCATAATGTTATAAAAAAAAATATCAAATATAAATTTTAAAATCCACAACTTAATTTCTCTAACATTCACAATTAAAATAATAATAATAAAATTATACATAATAAAAATTATAAATAAAATAAAAATTCGAAAAAATATAGAAAAAAATTAAAATAAAAAATAAAATGTAAATATAATTGTTATCGAGAAACTAAAAAATGCAACTGCTATAGAGCTTGAGTCGGCCTAATGGTTAAGAGCATGTGTTTCCTTCTAAGAGGTCACAGGGTCAAAACCAAAAGGGGTAGAGTATGTATGCCTTCGTAGACTTAGCAGTCAAATCGCTGTGCGGAGGTGGCCCCTTTCACCACTTTTGAAATCGCCATCTTTGTAAATGGTGACGTGGTTGTAGAAATCATCTTCATCTCTAAATAATTTGGAGTCGTGTCTAGCTGAAAGAGGGCTTAAAACACGAAACAAACCATAGATTCATACGCTGCTTCATTTTTCTTGAGGGTATTTTTTGGTTATGGTTGTCCATAATGGCCTTTGTCGTTCTCTTTACATTTCTAGCTACTGCTTCATGATTTCCTCAAAATAGTCCTCTCTTAATTTCTGAATGAACCTTTCCAACTTATCTTTAAAGCTTTTTTCGATATAAAACTGATAACTCCGATGAAATTCTGGTTTGGCTAAGGAACGTTGATTTTCCATGAACCTGTAACCAAAATAGTAGGCATTGTCTTCTTGGCATCAAGGAGACTCAACACCATAATCCTTCGATTTAAATAACTAGTTCAATAAACCATAAACATCAGGTCGTCGTCAACTTGGACAATCTTTGACGTCTACTGTGTAGTGAACGGGAGTTTAGCAACAACCGAAACTCATCCGACCCAACTTTTTGACCAGGGATTTAGTCTTTTCCACCATCCTTCCAAATTTCAGGGTGTAATTTGAAGTTTTCGGTCATCCTTTCAATGATTAAGACCCAAATGCCCAAAACTTAACTTAAACCATGCTCCCATGCCAAGGGCTGCACCGGACCATTCATTCACAAAATCCTCGATTCCTTTTACCCTAACATTCGAAATGCACAATGCTCTTTCTTGACAATTGTATTCTCTGGACTTTCTTGACAATTGTATTCTCTGTTTCCATGGCTAAACACCTTCAAACCACCTTTACCTGTCTGCTTTTCCAGATTTTTAGCAGAGCTTTCTGTCTTAGTCCATCCTGTACCATGGGCTCATTTCAAAATTTTCTGTTTGAAATCTTTGGCGCGCGCGGAGACGGAATTTGAATTTTGGGAACGAAGGAAAAATTGATTGCGGAGCTGTGAAGAAATCCATGACGCGCCGCGGCGCCACTGCTCGGTTTGAAAATCCGGGCACGACGCATTGAATAGTTCGAAATCCCAAATGCTGAGATGGTAGATAGCTGGACGTCTCATCCATGCATTAAATTCAAGTCAATGATGGAGCAGATCGGACAACTGAGGTAGAGGATACCGAAAATATGGCTCTGAAATTGTTGCCGGAAAATATGACCATGTATGAGCATACATATATTTTCACAGGATGATAACGTCAGGGCGGCCAAAACTCATTAATGGAGTTGCGGCAGGTATTGTAAGGGAGAGAATTAATACATATATAAATTTAGAAATAGGTTTTGTTTTACTTTGGAGGTTTTTTCCGTGGTTTTTTCTGATCAAATTTCTCTAAAATCCAGAGTAATTTATTGAAATCGCAAATTTGATAGATAATTTCTACACAATCAAAACATCTTAAAAAATTTTCAGAGTGCTGAATCCAAATATACAATTAAAAAACCATTATTATAAGCAAATATCCTATTTACTAAATCCAAATACTCCTATTTCCTTAATATATAGAGATTTGCTTATAACAGTTTTGAATTTTTAAACTAGTATTTTGTACCCGACATCTACTAGATAACGTTAGATTCGGCCTCAGTTGCCTACACCACTTCTTAACTTCTTCATGTTCAGCCTTAGGTTCCTGGACTGCGCCTTGATATCCACCAGAGGATGAGCCACATTCTGACCTATTTTTAGGGATGCCGCAAATGCTAGGTCTTTATAAATGGTAAAAATGCAGCTATACTTATTACTATCTTCGCATCTTTGTTCATATTTATCTATTTAATTGACCTTGCGTCATAATTTATTTATGTTAATTAATACTTCTTTATAATATATTGAATAATTTATGTGTAATTAATACTTCAGCATACTATATTAAATAATGAAGTAAATTTGTAGATGAAGTTGTATTAAAAAGGTTGAGAGGGTTACACAGTAAATATATTAAACATTTTGTAACTTAGTATGTTTTGCTCATGTAAATTAAAATAAAAAATCTGAAAAAAATACAAAACATTTGAATAAAAAAAATTCTCAACTCACATCAGTATTTAATATAGATCCATATATGCTTATAACACAACATTATATATTTCTGGCCGGTTCCATTCTCCATTCATACGAGACCGCCTGTTTTAAACACAATTACCTTTTCGAAGGATAAATACCAAAAATTACGATCTTAAAAAATACGTGCATTGAAATTTATTTTTTTTAAATTCAATCTTTTCCCGCATTTTTCAATTTCCCATTTTCCGTCCCGATAGGAACCAAATTTTTTTACTGTTATGATTTTCATGATAAATTGTTGCTTTTGATATTAGAAATTTTTTATTGTTATCACTTTCATGATTAAATTTTGTTAGGTTGTTTTTTCTGGAGAACAAAAGCAGAGTTTTTTTTTTTTTTTGTAAATTAGGCTACTTCTATTATTATACAAAATGTAACAAAACTATTACAACAAGGCTTGCCTCAAAAATCACCATGCTAAGATGGATTTAACACCACTGGACACCTGACCTTGATAACCAGAAGACCAACATTTGTCCCAAACCAAAACTGGAGAACCCACAGACTGCCCAAAAAACCAGACTGACTCAAGGACCCCTATCTTGCTTACAGACATCGACATAGACCCAACAGTGTAGCATATGAAAGTAAAACAGCATACATAGTCGTGCATGGAAGCCGCGTTCGACTCAAAAGAGCTGAGTTCAGCTTCATCTTTACAAAAAGAACTCCTCTGACAAAACAGATAACAAGACATATCAGATAAACTTCATGGGGAGACCAGTACCACCACCCTTGCGCTCTGGAGATCTTCTCAGGTATCCACAGAAGTGGAGGGCTGCTCTTCCACCACCCTGCAACCATATTGATCCGATGCGCTAAATTCCGTGTAGGGTGCATCATCTTTCGCTGGTTCACTTGGTCCTGCCACTGCCACCGCACCCGAGGCTTCCGCAGGCTGAGCTCTTTGACATAGGATTGGAGACGGAGACCTTTGTTCCGCAGGGCGTTCGGCTGGAGCTGCATGTTCGCATTTCTCAATTCACACCGAGACATAGTATGTAGTGTTGTCCAATAAGCAAGGGAAGCTGAATTGGGTAGAGGGATGGGAGCTATGCCCACAGACATCAACACGCGCACGCCCCCTGCCGTGTCCACGGCCTCGCCTTGCGGCCCTTGAATCAATTTCATCTGACGATGAATCCGAGGGGTGCGGGGAACGCTGAGGGATGGCTCTGCCTCTAGCGCCGCCCCGAGACCCTCCTCTGCGGCTACAGAGGCGAAGTCGTTCTCGCGGCATATTACCAAGGAGCTGGAGCGAAAATGGATTAAAGAAGCTGGAGTGGAAATTACACAGGGGAGCTGGAGCTGAAATGACACAGGAAGGCTGGACCGGCAATGAGACAGAGAACTATGGCTGCACAGAGACGGCGCGGGGGACCCGGAATTGAAGCCCGAAGGTTGGGAAATTCGCAGAGGCACAGAGAGCGGGAGAAACCCAACCGTGAAAACACTAACGAGCCCTACAAACATGAAATTGACCAGAGGGAACGCCCCAAGACGACCAGACCAGCTCTTAAGAGCACGAAGATGACAAACACGGTGTAGCGGACTTCCAGAGGATGAGACCAAGGCCTTCAGAGACGAGGGTCGAGGTCTGAACCTCCAAGAATTCCTCCAGACCCCAGTAAGCAACAGCAAATCATAACAACGAAGACCCCAAAGCAAAACAACATGCAAAGCTTGAATGAGAAAGTAAATTACCAGCGCCCGCTCGCAGTAATTATACTGCGCGGCACCTCCTATCCATGTGCGAACCAATGCAGGTGACCTGCAACCCGAAGGCCGACGAAAGAGCAAGCGAGCGAGAGCAGCTGCTGTGGGCGGCGGTCATGACTGTGAAATAATGGCAACCTTGCAAGCGAACCTCGGTTATATGCCTCGCCCGCTGTGGATTGATTGCATGCCTTAACTGTTGAGGACAGATGGCGGGACTGGGCTGCCACTTGCCCAGTGGGATTCCCGCCTCTGTCCTTTCCCTCTTAAATAACACCCGCAACTGGGAGTTGCAGGTCTTGAAGCACCAGGGAGTGGCAATCCTGTTGAAGTTGTATGTCCCCTGCATCATGGAGAGTACCTGTGTAGTGAGGACGTTGAGTATCGACCCCTTGATTGGCCAATCTATCTGCAACCCGGTTGGTCGTTCTTCTAACATGTTTGAACAGGATGTTGTTAGGGCGTCGAAGCCGTTCCTCCAGAGTCTCGAGCTGGCTTAGGAGCCTCCAGCTGGAAGCTGTTTTGGCTGTTGTAGTTCCTGCTTGAATTCTAATGGCAGCATTGATGAGAATCAGGGAATCTCCCTCCACCTCCAACGAAAAAAAAAAAAAAAATTTGATCAGCCAAGCATATTCCTTTCCATAAGCCTTCCAATTCCGCAGCATTGTTGGTGTTTCTGCCTAGCGAACCATAATAGATGTGCTCAACCGTTCCTTTGTCATTTCTGATTACTCCTCCATATCCTGCCGGGTCGGGATTTCCTTTAACTGCCCCATCAAAATTCAATTTGTAAGTTGAGCTGGCTGGGAGGGACCATTGAGAAGGGGAGGAGGATTTGGGAGTAGTTTTGGAATGGTTTTGCAGAGAACAGGGTATGTAGAGATTCCAGGCATTCCAAATGGTCTGTTCTTGGTGGGAAGTGGGCCAGTCAGTTTCTTGCCAAGGATGGAGCCCCAACGTTTCCTGGAGGTTCTGCTTTAAAAGGAGCCATAGGATTTCTACGGATCGTCTACTATTGTTGAAGACTTTATTGTTTCGTTCCTTCCATACGATCCAATAGAGAAACCCTGGAATGAGATTCCATAAAGAATTCAGAATGGGGCTTTGATAAGGTTGCTTGGGCCAAGATCTGAGAGTGGAAGCGATGTCTTCCTGCCGGATCCTTGCTTTGTTGTTGCATTGGTGCACTTTCTCCCAGAGCTGCGCAGCTAGGGGACAAGATTCCATTAGATGCATGATGGTTTCCGAGTTGGCGGTGCAGTTGGGGCATCTTGAGGGACCTATGAAGCCTCTCCTTTGAAGATTATCCCAAGTTAAGATGTGTTTCTTGCTTAAGATCCATAGGAAGGTTGATACCTTGGGCCATAATCTTGATTGCCAGATTTGATTCCACAGCAGATCCTTTTTTGTTTGGCTTTGATCATATCGTATTGTGTAGGCTTCCTTGGTTGTGAAGGTTCCTTTAGAAGTATGGCCCCACCTTAGTTTTTCATGCTGATTCGAAAACTTGATTTGTCTTTGATTGAGTTCCTGATCTATGTCATCATAGGTCTCTCCATGCCAGCCTGTTTGCCAGGTACTTGCAGGTTTCCATTGTTGGAAGTCATGAAGCGCTTGCTGCTGCCAGTATTGGGAGATCTTGCTGAGATTGGATTGCTGCAAATGGTTCTGCCAGAGAGGTTTGTGAAAGATCGAGGCCAAATTTGGTAGCTGCTACCACGAGTCCTCCCAGAACCTCGCTGAGTTCCCCGAGTGAATCTCCCAAAAACTATACTCTTGGATAAATGCACAGTGAATTTTTGCAGAATTTCATATCATGGAGCCTGAGGTGCTCGGACTAATTCTGATGAGCTCGTCCCATTGGCTACCGGGCGCATACTTAGCTTGCCAGAGCTTTGCCCAAGGGATGTGTGGCTTCACTAGCCAGTTCCACCATATTTTTGCACCTATAGTACAGTTGCTTTGTAAGGGATCCCGTAATCCTAGACCGCAATTGGATTTCGTTTGGCAAACCTCTGTCCATTTGACAAGAGCCCATTTCCTGTTGAGTCCTGTAGATCCCCAGAGAATACTCCTTTGAAGGTTACGAATGGCCTTGAGCACCCATTTTGGAGCTGCCAATATGGAGAAGAGATACAAAGGCATAGCTTGAAGGACTGATTTGATCAAAATGAGTCGGCTGGCGATATTGAGCGATCTATAGGTCCAAGAGGAGGGTCTAGCCTCCAGTTTATCTAGCAGTGTACGCCATGAAGCATGCTTCAAGGCTGAAGCCATGACAGGAGCTCCCAAGTATTTGGATGGCAACGCTGCAATTGAAAAGCCGAGAATACAAGCAATGTTGCGTTGAGTGGAAACAAGGGTATTGAAGAAAAATAGCTGTGATTTGTTAGCATTGATCGAAGTTCCAGAGGCTTCAGAAAACAGAGTGAGCAGGGCTTGAAAGGCTTTGGCTTCATGAGAAGAAGGATGGCCAAAAAGCATCGTGTCATCCACGAATTGTTGATGAGATAAGGGATGAAGACCATGAATTGCTATGCCTTTGATTGCCTGGGAGGAGACAGCGTGATGGAGAAGGCGACTGAGTCCTTCCGCCATAAGAACAAAAATGAATGGGGATAGGGGATCCCCTTGACAAATGCCTCTCGACGGACGAAAGGGAGTGGACGGAGATCCATTGAGGAGAACTGAGAAGCAGGGAGAGGTAATGAGGTTCATGATCCAGCGGGTCCATGTAGCATTGAATCCGAAGGCTAACAACATTTGTTGGATGTAATCCCAGCTTAGCTTGTCGAAGGCTTTGTAGAGATCAAGCTTCATGATCATTCCCGGTTTTTTGAGAATTTTTAAAGAGTGTATCACTTCGTTAGAGAGGATGATGCCGTCCATAATTTGACGCCCCTCGACATAGCCCGTTTGCTCTGGAAGGATGAGAAGAGGAAGAAGAGGCTTGAGCCTGTTAGCCACTACTTTGGAGATGAGTTTATATATGACATTACAAAGGGAAATCGGCCTCAATTTATCCAGTGTATTTGCTTCTTCGCCTTTTGGGACCAGAGCAATGAAGGTGGAATTAAGAGAGGGAAGAACCCAATGCATAGAAGGAGATTCTTCTACTAATTCGAGCACTTCAGTGCCGATCATATCACAGAATTCATGAAAAAAATTGGAGGTGAAACCATTAGGTCCAGGAACCTTACCATCTTTGAGTTGGGCCATTGCTTCTTCTACTTCCTGCAAGGAGATTTGTTTTAGGAGATTTTGATTTTGATCTTCCGTGATTATCTTGGGGATATGTTGCGTGACCGCTCTTATGGTTGGTGCTCTGCTACCTTCTTGCTCTTTGAGTGCTTCCTGGAAGTATTCTTTGAATTCCTTTTCCATATCTTCATGCTTTTCTATTCTTTCCCCTTGACTGTTGTTGATGAAGGCAATGTTGTTATGCATACGTCGTTGAATGGTGGAACGATGAAAGAATTTTGTGTTCTTTTCCCCTTCCTTTAGCCACCTGATTTTGGATTTTTTGCGCCAGAGGATCTCCTCCTGTAACCTTCGAGCTTCTAGTTCTGTCCAGAGGGAGTGCTCCTTGGCTGCTAATTCTTCTGTTCTTCCTTCCAATATGATGGTTTGCTGAAGAGAATTCATATTCTGCTCCAAGCTTTTTCGTGCTTCCAGGATATCACCAAATTGTGATTTGTTCCAGGCCTTAATCACTTGCTTGAGGTGTCTGAGTTTTTGTTGAAATTGGAACATTTTGGCGCCTGCTGGGGGGATGAATGACTGCCACGCTGCTTGCACCATTTCTTTGAATGCTGGGTGAGTGAACCAGAAGGACTCGAAGCGGAATGGGCGATTACATTGTTTACCTGGACGCGTCCATTGGAGCATGATGGGCCAATGATCAGAGCCACCTTGTGGGAGTATGGAGGCATGAAAATCTCCTCCCATATGTATGGCATTATCTGAAATGAGAAATCGGTCCAGCCTGGACGCGATGTGATGAATTCCTTTATGTTTTTTTGTCCAGGTGAACGTGTCATTTGAGGTTTGCATATCTATGAGCTGATTACTTTGAATGAACTCTTTGAGTCCTGTGCTATCCTCCTCTAACCTCGAGCGTCCTCCCTTTTTTTCCTTTAGATTGGTGATGATGTTGAAATCTCCCCCGCTTATCCATAGAGGGTATTGTCTATTTTCATTGAGCGTTGTCAGTGCTTCCAGCACCTCTAATTTTTGCTGTAAATCTTGCAGAAAATAGGTGTTGGTAAGTAAACCATGCAACTCCGTTCCTAGGAGATGAAATGTAGCTTGCATGAAATTATGGGAGGCGTTAAAATCTTGAAGTGTAAGGATCTGCGGATTCCAAACTATTGCAAGTCCTCCTGAGGCTCCTACCGCATCCACTGAAACGGATCTACTACCGTTCCAAGCTTTGTTGAGGATTCTTTCAAGGGAGACATTTGTACTTTTTGTTTCCTGTAGGAAAACAATGGTTGGTTTCTCTGACTGAATCATGTTTTTTAGCATTCTGTGTTTTGAGGGGCTATTGAGCCCTCTCATGTTCCATGAGATGAGCTTCATGAGGATCAATGGGGTTGGGGCTTGTAGAACTTCGTCAGCTTTGGGAATCTCCTTGATTCCATTAAGATCTCGCCTAGGATGATAGTTCTTTGTAGATCAGTTTTGCGTCCTCTTTTCTTAGTTTCTTTGAGGATTTTCTTTCCATCCCATGGACTGCCTGCCTGTATACCTAAACATTTACTGTGTTGCGCTTTGATGAGAACCCCTTCTAGTCGATCTATTTCCTAGGGAGGTATGTTGTTGTATTCTTTTTGCTTGCATGTTGTTTCTAGTTTGAGAATATCCAGGCCATCTAGACTCACAGTCTCTGGATCTTCCTCCATTATTATAGGGATGTTCTGGGGATCCTCTGTACTGCCATCTTGCAGGTTCAAAGCTAAGGCTGCATCAAGGTCCATTGCAGAGGGTTGCAGGTCCACTTCTGAAGCCGGTAATTTCGATTCTGAAGAGAGAGGGACTCCCTTGGGCAAGGAGGAAGAGGGATCCATTGGAGATTTGAGAGGCAGGGATTCTGAAGGGTGAGCTGGGGAGGCTTGAGAGTCATTCAAAGGCTTTTCTGAGGGGTCTTGAGGGGTGAGGATTTGAAAGCGGTTCTGGGATTCCGTCATCTTGGAGCTGGAGGGAGCTGCCGTGTGCTTTTTGGCATGCCTTCGGCGAGTGGTTACTTTTGTAAAGCCTTCTGAGTCTTTAGGAGCTTCATTGGTATCAAGTTTGATCTGAATGTTCAAGGGGCACTCCCTAAAGAGATGACCATGTTCATGGCATTTGCGGCATCAAAAAGGGATGTGTTCATAGTCTAATGGTTGTTTCCATTCAAAATCATCATGAAAGAGACTTACCAAGTCTGCAAGGGTTTTTTTCAGTTGCATCTGGACGCAGATCCTGGTGTAGGAGGTGAATCTTCTATTCTTGGTTTCCTCCGCCACTTTGATGAAGGTGCCAATGCTGTCGTCAATGTCTTTTAATGTTTCTTCTCTCTAGTATTCTGAGGGCAAGGAATACATATGGATCCATACTGGCGCATGACTTAGATCCTCAGTATCTGGATTGAATCTAGGCTTCCAATCTCGGAGGAAAAGACCCGAGGAGTTGAAGAAATACAGGCCACCTTCAAAGATTCTTGTCTTATCCTCCAAGCAGTAGAATATTGTTGTAAAGAAGCCTTTGGGGCCTAACAGCAGGGAGACCTGTCCTTTGGGCTTCCATTTGGAGGCGATCCACCCGTGTAGAGCTTTTTCAGTAGGCTAGAAGCCAAGAAATTTCCCTATCAGAGCATGGTCCTTCAGGTATTGTATTTCTCCGTTGATTCGATGGCTGGGCAATTCCACTTTGATTCGTTCTCTGGCCTTTGGAATACAGGTAGTTGAGGTCACCTTTGGCTGTGACGCCTCCGTCTCAATATCTTCCTTTTCCCGTGTGTCTGGTATCTCCACTGTTGCGTCATTCTGTGCTGGGTTCTAATCACGGCCAGAGCTGTTGCCAGTTGAAAACAGGGGTACTGAGGAGTCTGTGAAGTCTGATGGTTGTGATGATGTAGGAGGGGGGGGAAAGGACCCCACCCCTCCCGCTGGGCGGGTCATAATGAATTAAAAACCAAATGCCCTTGGACTGGATGGCCAGAGGCACGGTGTAGAAAGGCGATGTGTAGGTTGTAGGGGCGCAGGTTTGAACATCGGCTGCAGAGGTCAGAGCGCAGCGGCTTATGAAATATTATTCAAAAGGTAGTGGGCTTGGCCCGGTTTAGACTAACTACTTGCACGACGAGCTACGACCTTGCTCGAGATCGAACACAAGACCGGTCCGTCATGACGAGGCCGTCTTTACCACTACGCTACCTCCACAACCTTTCCCCTACAATATTATTATTATGTAGGCTTTGATTGTTTTGGGGCCCCTTAGACTCCTATATATAGAAAGGAGGTCTTGTCATTTGTATCATCCAAGAATTGTTCATTTGTGTAATTTAAAGGAGGTTGCCCCCTCGAAGAGGTTGATTTCTAAGTCGTTGATCTATCATTTCATCTTTTTGTGAGCTTATTTCATAACACTTATAGTTAAATACTGGAATTTATTACTCAACCATAGTATTAGAAATAACTAGTGAATCTCGATATGGGATGCAACTTTTGTCTTGGACATTGGATGCACCAAATTTCCAACAATCCTAAAGTCATCCTCAACAATCAACATTTCTTTCCATATCTGAAATGGATTTCAATACAACCTCTCTAAGGAAGAGCACAACTTCAACCTTTTAATAGGGTCGCTTATTTTTCGCATGTGGCTATGACTTGCTTTGAGACACAATCCATAGTTCCCTATTGTCATTTCTTTCTGTCCTCATTACAACTTGTATCTTTGGCTTTCTGGTCCTCATCATTGTAATGTGCTCACAACAAAACAAGGTTATTTAAATTAACCAATAATGCATAATATATCTATGAGGAACATAAAACACATTCACATTTTCCAATATTATTGAGATACCAACTCCTAAAAATTAAAAGGATCACTTAGCTTGCTTGTAGATATAGATCCTTTCAAACTTATTCTGGTTGCTTCCTTCAAAAAAAGACATAAGCTCTTCTCCTTGAAATGCATCTTGGATTTCTAATCACACGCTTCAAACTTTTCTAGTTTCTATGTCTAACTCATCATTGTACAAATGCTTTCATAGATCTCAATGCTTCAATATTTCTACATAAGTAATCAACCCATTGAACTTTTCATCTGTCAAATCCCTCAGATTAATAGTAGGCTTTTTCACTAGCACCATAAGAAATTGATGAAGAATCCTTCAACCCTTTTGAGACTTATTAGATCTGATTTAAGATAAGTTTTCTTCTTGTGTTTGATTACCATTGACTTTAAACTAAGAATTTTTTCTTGATTAGTATTTATGAAATTATCAGACTTTTGTATTAAATATGAGGCTTTTGTATCTTTACCATATTGAATAAGACATACATCATTTTGGTGGCTTCTCTAAGGTAATTTAAGAAGTTACTCAACCTTTATCAATAATTTTTAGGCCTTCGACCTTCTTGAAATTTTTCCTAAGACCTTTCGGCATTTTGCAAACAAAGATATTCTTCGACTTATGTATTATCAATATGAAGCTTGGAGTAAGGCTGGATTCTTTAAATCATTAGCTTAGGGATTCAATATTTTATAACAAATTAAGTTGATCTTTAAAGGATGTCATTCCAAGGCCTGAACAAGTTCTAGTCTTCACTTCATCTTCTAGACTATTCTTCAATCATAAGCTATGATATCATTTTGAGTTTATATAGGCATTCTATACTGGTAAGTACTTCTAATGTTTTAATTTTTTTACACATTTTATACATGATTTCATAATTAAGTAAATACATAGAAGACATCAATAGTATGACATTTATAACACTAAGCTCATGAAGAGAAAACCAAAACAAAGAACGCAAGAGTTTACCTTGGGAAAACGCACATGGGGGGAAACCCAACAAACTTTTCAATAGAGAAATCCTCCAATTCCACAAAGATACAACTTAGTAAATTAGTAGGTCAAACCTAGTCCATCCTCCATCATATTCAACCCATATTCCCATAGAAATTGAGTTTGATTAGGTATGCCTTCTTTCATCCAAAGAGTTCAATCCTTCCACATAGATTTTTCCATCATAGGGACAAAAAGTTGGCTATCAAAGAGAGACAAAAATTCACTCTTCAACAAAGGGTTTCCATGGTAATTCATCCTTCATCATAGAGAGAGAAAACACAGGTTCAGTCCACCACTTCATCCAACCCTTTTTTGTCCATCACAAATATTTGTTCTTTCCACAGAGCACAAATAATTTTGGTACCCCAAAAAATGTTCTAACACAAAAATTCAATCCTTCAAACCCCAGATTTGTCCTTTTCTTCTAGCATTAGATCATGTGAATTGTATTCAACATAGATATTCAAATTTCCTTTGAATGAGGTTGAATCACTACTATATATATCTTTCTTACTAGTTGAATGGGTGTCTTTTAGAGGCTGGTCTGACTTGACTAGGGGAGGGTGACTTAGAGCCAAAAGTTCTATTTTACAAATTCAAATTTTCTTATTTAAAGATGGCATGAAGAACATGTATTTACAATATTTGAATTTTGAACCACACATATAATTACATCAAAATATTAATTATGAAGACCAACCATAGTTACAAAAATTCAACAATGAGACCTTAGGTATTCAATAGATCCCTTCCATAAGTAATTGGATTCAATCTTGTAGGTATGATTCAAGATGCTCTTAGGATGAGTATTGAAATGTGCTAGTATATCATAATTTTATCAAACATACATTTTCTTAGGAGAAGATGACCCCCATGGGAAAACTAATGATTACACTAGAATTGAAATCTAACTCTCCACCTTGGACTATAACAATTTCCAATTAGAAATACTATAGTTGTTTGGGTTGATGTTGAAATATAATTATTTGAATCCTTCATTAAGAGTATGAGATTGTTACATGAAAAGATCCATTATTTGTAGTTTAGTTCCCTCCATGCTATCAGAAAGTCTTTGGTAGATTTTTCTAAGTTGGCCATCATCCCCATAACGTTACAAAAGGTGTTGATAATCAATTTTAACTTCTTTCGTTCTACCACATTACAAAAAAAAAAAAAAAAACACATCATCCAAAAATAATAAGTACGTAAGATTGATATTTTGGCCCATAAAATCCCCTAAATCTAATGGTGTTGTCTAGATTTAATGAGGATTAAGCTAAGTCCTTCTACAATAAATAAGAATAGATAAGGTGAGAGTGGAAACCCCTTAAAATGTCCTCTGGAGGGATTAAACAAATATGATCCTACACCATTAATTAGAACTAAAAAATAAGAATGAAGAATGCATCCCATGATCTAATTAACTAGATGAAGATCAAATATGTGCATGAAACTATGTCATATGGCTTTAATAGGTTCAATTTCAAAATAGATACAACCTTACTAGTAGTTTTTATTTATTTCACCCCTTCTTGAGTTGACTTGATAACTTTATGTACCAACCTACCTCTAATAAACCCAAATTGTTCATTCTATATCACCCTTGTAAGCAAAGGCTTTATCCTTATAACAATGACTTTTGCCATAATCTTGTAGATACAATTGCATAATGGAATAGGATGGAAATATTTAAAATTCTTGGGACAAGTTATTTTAGGAATAAGTGTTATGAATTTAAAATTGAAGCTACTATGAATTCTCCTTGCCACTCAAATCTATTCCACCAACTTTGAGAAGATAATTTCCCACAATATTGAAAAATTCCACGAAGAACTTTTCCATCCTTCTATCTAGGTTGTGACTTTTTTCCTTTCAAAATGATTTAATATTTCTAAGTAATTTCTCTAATGTCATTGGAAAACATACAGAGAGTAGGGGAAATATAGACCATCTCTACCTGATAATACAAATGCTGGAAAGTTTTTGAAGTAGATGATCAAACCAATAGGCTTTTGCAAGTATTTGATGAATTTGCTGATATGCATTGTTAACTCTGCTATATACTTTGGCATTTGATGGGTCAAAGACAACTTTTCCATGTTATTTGTGCTTAAAGAAAGCTCGCATCAGCCGCCTTCTCCTTCACCCTGCTTACTTCCTGTCACCTAGCCGCCTCTTTTTTTCCTCCAAACTCGGCATATGCCTCTATTTCCTCAAGCCCCGAAGCGCTAAGTCCAAAGTCACATAGCACCACCACCTGACCGTGCGCCTTCGCGATTGCTTTCCTGTTACCGGGAATAGTGTCCACTCAGATGCTGCTATTCCCACTAAGATGGGTGGCTATCTTAGAGACAAACAAGTAAAATATACTTTTGTTTTCCTTTATGAAAATAGACAAGAGGAGAACCAAGAAGACCAACCTTAGTCTTGTGCTTGATTTCCTCTCCTTCTTGATAGAGCTTCGCCGCTTCTTCTTCATCTGCCCAGCTTCAAAGAGAACCTTTAGAATCACAGCAACATACTACTATCGAAGAAACAAAGATCTATATTCATAAATAACACAGGACAAGATGTGTGTTAACCATACAAATGCATATATAAACAAGTACACAAGAATATGGAGGAAAACTAGAATATCTTTATTAAGATGAAAAGTAGCAAGAGGATTAGAACCATATGTTCTGACCCAGCATCATCCTCCAGCTAGAAAGCCCTTCTTCACCTCAAGCAAAGCTTAGATCACCCAACACTATGAATATACACTAGAAAACCAACAACACTTCTCTATAAGATACAAAATTCCAGCCCCTGGATCTCTGTGATGAGGGATCCATATATAGATGATTATAGGGAGGTGAATCATCTTCTAGGGTCTTCATTAGTGTCTTCCCTCTGATAGTTCCTGCTTCAATTTAGATAATGATGTTCTCTTATTCATCCCTGGTCGAAAATAGAGAGGCAAGTGTTAGAGGGGAAGCTTCTGGAAGATTCCATGATCTTCCACCTCGCATTTTGTCCCTGCCATTTGTCCATTCCCAACCATCGCACCCTACAGAGGAGCAATTCAGTATGCATTGCACCTTGTACACTTGGAAGGTGATATGCATCGCACCCTCTGCACTGGGCTTTCAGTATGGTCCAGTTTTGACCATTTATGAGCAATTTGCAGTGGAGAACTTCTGGGAGATGATGTAATCAGCTAACTTTGTTCCTTTAGGCAGTGAAGCAACACTTTTAGGGACTTAGGAGCCCTCAGTTTATGGACATTTATGATCGGGGTTGAAGTGCCCAAAAATGTCTATAACAGTTGCCCCCTAAAGCATGAGGTCGTTAATCTTTCTAATGTCGGGTGAAATGCTTTACTATGAGTATCCGAAGTTTTTTCGAGCTGGGAGGCGACCTATAATAAGATACAATACAATACATTATTTTGACAACATTTTTTCATGATCTAGCTGAGGCGGGCATTACCATGCTGAGCTTTATAAATTCATTTTCATGTACATAGGACAGACAATCGTCTGTGTGACACACTGATGATATGGACTCATCATCCTTTGATTTGGATGACCATCTGTTCGGAAATGATGTACACTTGATGTCTTTATATTCCTGAATCTATCATAGCCCGAATGGATGAAACTAGATCCGGGGTCTTCAAAACTCGTTCAATCTTCACTTGGAGTACAAGTCGATCCATGTGAAAAATGTTCTAGAGTCGAACATGGAAAGACATCGCCTGATTACCAGCCAATGATGTTGTTAACAGTCTCGAGAGGAATCACCAATAATGAAAATGACCTGTTTAGTCAATTTATTGTTATCTAAATTGCTAATATTAATTGTCAACCTGGGGCTCGTAAGCTGATGAAGTGAGGGTGTACTATATGTACTTAAGTAACTTTTCTTAGAGCTTTTGTTGTTTAGGGGGGTTGTTTATGATTAACTTATCTTCCTAAAATGGAATGATGATTATAGACAAATGAGTGCAAGTGTGTGAAAGTGATTTCTATATGAGTGAAAGTGTGTGTGATGGTGATTTCTAATTGCTTGTTGAATTTGTAAGAGAAAGGAACTTGAAAAGAATGAATAAATCAAAATGACTTGAAAGTAAATGACCACAATCCAATGACATTAGTCTCTATCCATACTGCTGCAAATAAAAGAAATAAGAAAATCACTTCAAGGATTGATGTTAATGATAATCTCCTTCTAACTCTCTGCTTCTACTGCGTATTTGCATAAAACACGATTAGAAGGTAGCTTAAGACAATTCCAAGAATTGATAAAAACTCTAATCTACTTTAATTGACAAATTGTAACACTACTTAAACCTTTTCCAACATACTGCTCCTACATATGTGATTGTGTGTAACAAGTGGAAAAAGTGTCAGTATCACAAGCCAAATCTACTTAAATACAAGCTGCAATTAATCAATATTCTGTTCTCTTGAAAGATAAACTATTCATGATAAAGAGAGCATAAATTAGTTAGCATCCAACTTGTAAAACTATGCTAAAGCTAATCTAGAAAAACAGAGTAAAGAGGGCAGCATAATGAATAAGACAACTGCAACTACCATTAGACATTAAAGCAAATACACACACAAATCCCGGGCTAAAGAAATCTGCAAGGAAATAACACTGATCAGCTTGAAAGAAAGGAAAACAAATAAAAGAAACTATACATGCTTAAGGAAATAAACAAGTAAAGAAAATGATACTGCACATAAAATACTTTACAGTGGCAGAAATGAGCAGGGGCCCTCTGTCCATTCAGCCATAAGGAAAACTCAGAGATCTGGAAACTTCAAGACAATGCTATGTCTATTTCTTCATTG
>APFE031198313.1:0-12729 GCA_000404065.3 Pinus taeda
CCGGTACCAAATTTCAACACTCCCTCTTACCGAGGAAGGTGTTCCTCCCCACACCCATCTTGTCTCTGAGGTAGACATGCTTGCTCCATGGTAAGGCTTTGGTAAGAATATCTGCAACCTGCTCATCAGTGGGAATGTACTCAAGCTTCACAGCTCTCTTCTGAACATAGTCTCTGATGAAATGATATTTGATCCCTATATTCTTTGACCTATCATGAAATACCAGATTCTCCGTGAGTTTAATGCAACTCTGATTATCACAGTAAATCACTGAAGGTCTCAACGACTGACCAAATAAGCCAAACAACATATTGCGAAGCCAGATGGCCTCACAACCAGCTAGACTGGCTGCCATATACTCTTCTTCCGTTGAACTCAATGCTACTGACTGCTGCTTCCGGCCGAACCATATGACACACTCTGACCCAACCCAAAATACGCACCTGAAGTCTCTTCCTATTAGAAGCAGACAACCTGCCCAATCAGACATCAGTATAACCTGCCACCCTCACTCCATCCCCCTGCCTGTAGTCCAGACCATAATCCATTGTCCCCTGCAAGTACCACAAAATGTGTTTTGCAGCCACCTAGTGAACCTTCCTAGGTGTGTTGACTGCAAAACAAATATTTGGTCTAGTGTTGACCAAATACATCAAGGAACCAATCAGCTTCTTGTACAATGTGGGATCCACCAACTCGAAATCTGGAGCATGAAGCTTCTTCTAGTTGGTAATCATTGGTGTTTACATGGGTCTACAATCCTCCATGTGGAATTTGGCAAGGATGTCCACAATATACTTCCCCTGCCCTAGGAAGAAATGCCCCTTGTCCTGCCACACCTCCAAACCCAGAAAGTAATGCATCAAGTTGATGTCCTTCATCTCAAACTCCATTGCAAGATCTCTCTTGCAGTGCTCTATGAGTCTGTTTGCACCTGTAATGACTAAGTCATCCACATATAGCACCAGAATAAGAGGCTCCTCACCTATCACAATAAAGTAAAGGTTCAGATCTCCCTCACTCTTTGTGAAACCCATCCCTTGCAAATATGTATCTATCTTGGAGTACCAAGCTCTAGGAGCTTGCTTCAGGCCATAAAGGGCCTTCTTCAGTTTGCACACATGGGACTCCTTCCCATGCACCTCAAAGCCCTGTGGCTGCTCAATGTACACCTCCTCCTGTATGAAGCCATTGAGAAATGCAGTCTTCACATCCATCTGGTGGATCTTCCAACCCATCTCTGCTGCTATCGATATAATGGAGCGGATTGAAGTATATCGAGCCACGAGAGTGAAGGTCTCCTCATAATCAACTCCCTCTACTTGGGAGAACCCTCTAGCCACAAACCTTGCTTTGAATTTCTCAATGTTGCCATCTGCAGCATGCTTTACCTTGTAAATCCATCTGGAAGTAACCACGGATTTTCCCTTAGGCCTTGGCACCACCTCCCAAACATCATTCTTCATGATAGAAGAATACTCCTCCTACATGGCATCTCTCCAGACCTGCTGGCTAGCTACCTCCTCATAGCTAGAAGGCTCAGAGTCAAGGATGCTAGTAGCCATTTCCATATAGCTACAAAACCTCTTAGGTGGTCTACTCTCTCTGACCGGCCTCTTTGGCTCAGCAACAGATGTGGCATCTCTCAAGGTGTCCTGAAGCCACTTGGGCTTCCTCTTCCCTGAGCATGCTTCTCCCATGGGAGAATGTAACTCCTCCTCCTCATCACCATCAGTAGCCTGCACTCCTAACTATCTGTCTGCTGTCCTCCTACCTGCACCTGAACCTATAGAAGCTGAGGTACCATGTGAACTATCCATCAATGGACTCCCTAGTGAACTGCTCTGTGAACTGCTTAGAGCACCACTCCTCTGGCTCAGCGAGCCACTGCTCACTGATGGACTTGACGCCTCTGTGTAGGAATGTAAATCCGAAAGGCCTTTGAGGTCTCACTGTAGCCCACAAAGATACCCTTCTCTGCGGTGGGCTCTAGTTTGGTCCTCTTCTCCTTGGGTATATAAGAGTATGTAATGCATCCAAAGATACGAAGATGACCAATATCAGAATTCTTCCCAAAGAAAGCCTCCTCTGGAGTCATGTGCCCCAAGGCATGATGCAGACTCCTGTTCTGCAACTAAATAGCTATGTTGCAGGCTTCTGCCCACAAGAACAATGGAAATCCTTGATCATGTAACATGGCTTTGGCAGCCCCTACGACTGATCTGTTCTTCCTCTTCGCAACCCCGTTCTACTGGGGGTTGTAAGGAATAGTGAACTCCCTCCTAATGCCCGCCTCCGCACAATAATCAACAAAATCTCCAAGGGTGTACTCTCCCCCATTGTCTGACCTCAGGGACTTGATCTTCCGACCTGTCTATGTGTCCACAACAGTTCTAAACTCCTAATACCACTTGAAGACCTCACTCTTGGTCTTCAAGAAATAAATCCAGGTTCTCATGGTGTGATCATCAATGAATAAAACATAGTACTCATATCCACTCAAGGAAACATGAGACATTTGACCGCTCACATTAGAATGAGTCAAATCAAGTATCCAAGTTGCTCTGCTGTCACTGCTGGGAAAAGGGGCTTTGGCAAACTTGCCCATCGCACATCCTCTACAAGTATCAAAGTGATCAGTACTGAAATCTGGCACACCTATAGTGATCTCCTGCAAGGTCCTCAAGCCTCCATGATACATATGTCCCATCCTGTGGTGCCAAATCTCACATAGCTCAGAACTGCTAGCTCTGCTGTCAGTACTACTGCTCAATGCCACAAGGGATTGGAATGCAAACTTGTACACCTTTGCATGGTGTACACCTATCACTCTAGCTGAATCAGCTGGAGTGCCCCTGGGATACATCAACACCTGTCCTCCGCTGAAAAATACCTCATATCCTCTGTCCTCCAAAGCTGAGATGGATATAAGGTTCTTCCTCATCCCTGGCACATAAAGAACATATGTCACCTTCAAGGGAGGTTTGGACTCCCTTTGAAATGTCAATGTCCCCACCTCGACTACTCTAACAACTCAGTCATCACCGAGTACTACCTCTATATCAATGCCACTCTCTGAAAGCTCAGAGAAATACTCACGGACTCCTGTCATGTGACACGAAGCCCCGCTGTCCACATACCAGATACCCGAAGATGCTCCGCTAATCGAGGGAAAAGCATGCTCCCTCTGAACCTGTGTGACAGGTGATCCTACACTAGAGGACTCATACGCAGTGAACCCAAACTCCCGGGAAAAATGAACTACAAAGGCCTCAACCTCTGCTGAAGCTTCCACGCTCTGGTTCTTCCCCTTCTTCTTCTTCTTCTCTCGACACACAACTGCATAGTGTCCCATCTTTTGACAATTCCAACACTTCACCTTGGAATAGTCCTTCTATGTGTTACCCTATTTACCTTTACCTTTGCCTTTGCCCCCCCCATTGCTTGTGGAAGCCTGCTTCTTCCCTTTGCCTTTCTTACCTCTTGTTGACAGTGCTACATCATCCTGCTCAACTGGCTTGGCTGCCCCAAGCTGACCTTTCCTAATCTCTGTCTGAATGCAATCATCCCAAAACCTCTCCCATGTGGGAAGGGTCTCACGTGCACAAACCCCATCAGCAAAGTTCATCCATGAACGAGGGAGGCCTTTCACTACAATCCACACCAACTCAATGGGCGGAATGGCCTCTTCAATTGCTACCAACTCATCTCTCACATTAGTAATCTTTATGAGATATCGAACTGCACTATCATTACCCATCTTAATGTTCTTCAACTTCTCCTTTAGGACCATTTTCCGGTTCTGATTGGTACTCTGGTAGAGATTGGACAATGCTGTCCACATCTCATGGGCATTACTCTTTCCTCTTACATGAGGAATGCAATGGTCTTTGACTCCATCTAGAATCAGCCTCTTACCCTTGTTGTTATTTTTATTATACTCAGCCAACTAAGTAACATTAGTAGGCACAACAGCAGGGTTCTGTGTGGTATGTACCATGATATCCCAGACTTCTGCCTCCTCAAAAATACTCTGCATTCTCTCCTTCCAAACACTGTAATTTATATGCCCATCCAGCCTATCCTCCACCCTCAATCCCAATAACATCCTGCTGTCCTAAAACTGAAAAATAGCACTGTTGTATTAAAGATAAAACTGTTGTTTGTGAAAAATTAGCTTGCTGGAATTTTCTGAGTGAAAAATCAGCAGGCTGTAATTTTCCTCCTTGCTGTCCCAAACTGCACTTTAGCACTCAAGCTTTAATACCATGTAGAAATTTCTCATTTCCCACCCTAGTTTTCAGTTTCACCTTATTTCTCCCATATAGTTAAATGCCCTTTCCCATATCCATACATTCAACAACTGAAAAAATAATTTTTTGTTGAAAACACAAATTCTGAAAATTTTATAGATTGCTGAAAAATGTAGAAATAAAAAATCAGCAGTTACAAACAGTCATTTAACACATTTGAACACAGTAATTTTTGGTCAAGGTGACCCTGGAAAAACCCCCTACAACTCTTGGGGAAAACCAGTTCGAGAGCTCTTCTTTATTTATGAAAATGCCTTTTTTACAGTGAGAAATATTCAGCAAAAAATCAGTAAGTAAATTTACAACTTATCTTTTTTCCCGTGCCTCACAGCAAACTAGAAATTACAGCAAACAGGACAACAGTAAATGATGTATGGCTGCCTCGATTTTCGTGCCCACTTTCAGCCTTAAATGCTGTTGTACGACCTACATTAAATGCGTTGTACGGACTGCAATAAATGTGCTATATGGAACTCGATTTGCGTGTAGAAAAAAACAACAAACTGCTCCTTGATTTCTATGCAAACCACTCCTCGATTTATGTGCAAACCAGCTGTACAGATTTCTAGAAAATCATGCCAAAATCAGCCTTTCACTATGTGCTGAATCAGCTATACAAATCTGCTCAACTGCTGCCTTGGAATGTGTGCCAAGCTGCTGTCTCCTTCTCCTCCTTGTCTAGAAATCTCCTTTGCTCTCTTGCTCTCCTTCTCTCAATCTTCTCATGAAAGAATGAATGACCTCTTACCTCCTTTTCCTCCTTTAATCTAATGCTAAGTGACTTTTGGGTAACCTCTAAATCCAATCGCTGAAATAGATTGAGATCTAGGGTTGAGATTAAATGCTCATTTAAATCTCACTTTTTATTTTTTAACTCACCCCACTTTAATAAAGACCCACTTAGTCATTTATTTGTAAAGTCATTTTTCCTTTCTAATTTTACATTAACTTTACTAAAGTCACTTTAAAGTTAGACTTTAGTAACTTTATCTCTTAAAGTCACTTTTAAATTAGTTCTAACTTTATAAAAATTATAAAGTTACTTTAGGAGAAAAATTAAATTCTTTTGGACACTTTTCCCTAGGGCAAAGATAAAAGCCTTAGGGAACCACCTATCCTCTGGTACCAAATTTCAACATACGGGAAGGCAGAATAATATCTATTCCTATGATACAACCTATCTGAATTGCACCTAGTCTCCTTGAAACACACAGATCAACAGAACAAGTAGGAAGTGGTGTCTTCTCCTTAATTAATATTGGGTGCTTTTGGAACTTGGAAGTCCATGTATCATTATCTAGATTCACATCTTAGCTTACTACCATCTTCCTTTGGGAAGGAACATAGATCTTCTAAGCTTTAGAAGACTCATTGTACCCAACTAAAATACCCTCCAAGTTGGAGGGTTCAAGCTTCATCCTCTACTCCTATGGAACATGAATATAAAGTAGACTCTCAAACACATTGAAATGAAAAACATATGGTTTCTCCCTTCTGAAGGCTTCCTTGGGAGTATTTTCCATCAACACCTTGTATGGACACCTATTTAGTATGTAGATTGCAATATAGCAAGATTCTACCCAAACAAACATGGGAAAATCTAAGTCATGAACCACATATTTAGCAGTCTCTACTATAGACTTGTTCTTCCGCTAAAAAAAAGCCATCCTTTTGCAAATTTTATAGTATTGTCATCTCTCTCTTGATCCATACCTTTTAGCAAAAGGGAATCAAAGTCATTAGAGGCATCCATGCCTCCATAATGCAATCCTAGTACCTTGATTATCCTAAATGATTGGTTCTCAAGAAGAGCTATGAACTCTTGGAACCTACTGAAGGCCCCATCTTTGGTCTTCCTAAAATATATTTAAGTTTTCTTGGAAAAATCATCAGTGAAAGTAACATAATACATATCACATGTTTGTAAAGTTGATGACATGGATCACATACATTTGAATAGACTAAATCAAGAATCCCTCTAGATCTATACTTTATGCTTAGGAAAGAAACCTTGACATGATTATTGACTGCATATTCCTTGCACACCTCTCTCTCCTAGACCTTGAAGTCAAAGAATCCATCCACCATTTTCCTGAAAATAAGTAGGGACCCATAGTCTAAGAGATTAAATCTTTTGTGCTAGACCTCACATAGATTGTCACTACTGGTCAATAAATCTCTGTGCTTCATTGGATTTGCTAGTAGTTTGTAAAGGACACCCTCCTTGACTCGTTGGCCAACACTTGATTAGAATCAAGGTTCAAACATTTGTTGATTACTCCCAGCTAACACTTGTGTTTCCTTGGCACTCCCAGCTAACACTTCCTTGCATGCATTGGCACATCTTGGCCGCATGTCACCCTAGAACTTTAGTATTCCTTAGCATTTCCAAGCATGCCTTGTAACTCCTCCTTAACACACTTGGAACTCACGGACACTCCATGACACACACTCTTATTCCTTCATTTCCATGCATTATGAACTAGTGCTCCCTTATGTTTCCCTAGCACTCCCTAACACTCCTTGGCACACATTGGCACACCATGGCACTTGTCACATCTTAGCAGGATTTCCTAGCATTCCATCGTCTATTGGCACTTTTTATCATACATTTTCACTCCCTCCTTAGCACACTATAGCTTGTTAACACTCCCTGTCACACATGCACATTCATTCATTTACATGTAATTGAAACGAGTCCTCCCTTGTGTTTCCTTGGCAATCCCTAGCATGTGTTGGCACCACATCCTAGAACCTAGCACACATTGGTATGCCTTAGAACTTGGCATGTCTTCACATGCCTAACATTTCTTGGAACTTTATAACATGTGTTAGCACTTCCTGAAATTCCCTGCACATCTTGGCGCTCCCTATTTTTCATGCCCTCATAGATAGCCTTACTTTTTTTGTGACTTGGGAACCCAACCAAGTCATTGAAAAAATAGTGTTGTGCCTAGACCAAAGTCTCCCTTTGTCTGAAACTTCTTTTTCCATCCTCTTATCACAATCCTAGGCTTTACTCCTACAAGTCCTAATATGGAATTATCCTAACACACTTCATCCATGGGACACCTCAAATTCACTGACACTCCCTGGCATAATCTCTTATTCATTCATTTCCATGCATTTTGACCTAGCTTTCCCTTATGATTCCCTGACACTCCCAAACAATTCTCGGCATGCATTGAAACTATTTGGCGTATGTCAGCACATCTTTTCATTCCTTGGCAAGCCATGGCACTCCTTAATTATCATGCCCTCATAACCACCCTTATTTTCGTTTAGACTTAGGAACCCAACTAAGTCCTGCCTCGACCACAACAACTTTACCAAGTTACATTTACTACAACTAGACTATGCCTCATTCCCCTAATGGCCTATAACTCATCTTAGTCTTCTAATGTCCAATATTAACTCATCCCACTTAACAAGTTATCAATTCAAAGCTCACATCCAACTATGCCCATAAAACAACTAAGAAACATAGTTTACATCTTCACATGCCATAACATCTGGAACATATAACAATCCATTGGAACTACATAGCACACATTATCATCCCTTGCATTCCTTGGCATGATTTGTCACTCCCTAACAGACCCTACCACTACCTAACATGCCCTAACACTCTAGCATGCCTTGGCACTTCCTAGCATATAACCTTGTTACTCCCTCCTTAACACAATTGGAACTTGCTCACACTCCCTATCACACTCTTATCCGTTCATTTCCATGCATTTTGAACTATTTCTCTCTTGTGTTCTTGTGGCACTCCCTGTTATAGCTCCAAAGCTCACCCTTGATATTTGTGATGCTCCATTTATGGCCTAGGGCAACCCCTCTTTCCAAACCTGGTCCAAATGCTTAAAAAAGCAGTGTTTTACTCCCTATACGCGACATTGCCCTAAGATAAACATGTGTGTACACGGGTCCGGGTATAACCAATCCGCGTATATGTCTTAAACACTTAGAAAAATTAAATTTCCTTAATTTCGGGTGGAGATCACGGGTTTTACCTATTGATTACCTATTAGTTCCTGTGGCCCAACTGTTCCCAACGAATTCCCAACTAAAAAACTACTTTGGGAGAAGTATAAAGGCTTCAATGGGAAGGCCTAAGGGAGGAGAGAATAGAGAGAAAATTACTCTGCTGAGATTATCCTTGATCAGTTCCTAAAGATCCTTGTGCTTCTAGCACTCCCCCCATTACAGGAAATCCTTGTTTCCTTGAGCTTTAATGTTATTTCACTAGTTGAGATATCTTTGTATGAGTCATGGAAGGAGCCTTTTGAAGACTTGGGATTAGATGGAACCGTCCTCCAGATCCATTTAATCCCAAGTCTTCAAAAGCCTCATTCCATGAAATACAAAGATATCTCAACTAGTGAAATAACATCAAAGCTCAAGGAAACAAGGGTTTCCTGTAATGGGGGGAGTGCTAGAAGCACAAGGATCTTCAGACTTGATCAGGGATAATCTTAGCAGAGTAAATTTATCTCTATTTTCTCCTCCCTTAGGCCTTCCCATTGAAGCCTTTATACTTCTCCCAAAGTAGTCTTTTAGTTGGGAATTCGTTGGGAACAGTTGGGTCATAGGCACTAATAGGTAAGCAATAGGTAAAACCTGTGATCTCCGCCTGAAATTAAGAAGATTTATTTTTTTAAGTGTTTTAAGACATATACGCAGGTTGGGTATACCCGGACCCACATACACACGTGTTTAGCTCAGGGCAATGTTGTCTATAGGGAGTAAAACGTTGTTTTTTAAGTATTTGGACCTGGTCTAGAAGGAGGGGTTGCCCTAGGCCATAAATGGAGCATCACAAATATCAAGGGTGAGAATTGGAGCTATAACACTCCCTGACACACATTGGCACACCCTAGGACTTGGCACATCTTGACATGTCACCCTGGCACTTTTGTGTTCCTTAGAACTACCTAGCATACCTTGCCACTCCCTCCTTAGCACACCTAGAATTTGCTGACAATCTCTGTCACATACTCTTATTCATTCATTTCCGTGCATTTGAAGCTAGTTCTCCCTTGCTTTTCCCTGACACTCCATAACTCTCCCTAGCATGAATTGGCACACCTTAGCACCTAACACATCTTGGCATGTTTCCCTGGCCTCTAGAATTCCTTATGACTGCCTAGCATACCTTGTCACTCCCTCCTTAGCACACCTTGAAATCATTGACACTTCCTGTCACAAACTCTTAATCTTTCATTTGCATGCATTATTTTCACCTAGTGTTCCCTTGTGTTTCCCTAATGCTCCCTAACACTTCCTAGCACTAGTTGGAACACCTTGGAACCTAGCACATATTGGCTACATGTCGCTCTGGCATGCTAGAATGATTTAGCGCTACTTAGGATACCATGTCACTCCCCTCTTACCACACTTGGAACTCATTGAAACTCCCTATCACACACTCTTATTCATTCATTTCCATGCATTTTGACCTAGTGCTCCCTTGTGTTTCCCTAGCACTCGCTAACACTCAACACACATTAGCACACCTAACTACAATGAGTTTCACTAACAATCAATCCAAAAACCCTTCCAAAGTCTAGCTAGTATTAGGGTTAAGTTTATTGTATAGTGTTCAGTGTGAAAATATTACTAGGTGTTTTTATCGCATTAGTTCGAAGGTGGCTAAGCCACAAGCATGATGGTAAGGTTCTTGAATCTTGGACTGTAAAACTAACCAACAAACATATGACTAAGATCTTTGGGAAATTGTTGTTCCCTAAAGAGATTCATGGTAGTGATTTTCCCATTGCACTAGAACCGAGAACTCGATTGTTAATTAGATGTATAGAAGTGGTAGTTTGATGCAGCAAATGTCAAATGTACAGTTCAACAATGTGATGGAGGCTTACATCTAACATCATAATTCAGTTTGTTATCTTCGTGGTGCAACCTCCATGATGTCCAAGTGTGACACCCTCCTTGCAATAACACTCTTCGAGTAGTTACCCAGTGACTTCCTTGCCTTTGATTGCCCTCTCCTCATCGTGTTCTGATCCAAGTGGCTCCAGAGACACACTTAGGACAAAGAGGGCTTATGGAAGCTCCAAAATCAAAGTGACCAGAATGATTTCAAACTAGGACCAAAGTGTAGATCTCGTTGTCCTGGTTGTGGTGGTGTGAATGGTTTGTCAAACTGAGTTCGTATGTGAAAGTTAGGAGAAGTCCAAGTTCAGGTTGACTTTAGTGACTAGGTGGGCTTAAGGAGGCTATAATTTGGACAAAATTCGGCCAACCTGGGCCAGATTCTAGGTGAATTTGTGCCCTGATAATTTTTTCTCCTATGGTCAAATTTCGAATTTTCAAAAATGGCCAATTCGTTTTTTGTTTTTTGTTTTATAGCAAAAAAATATATTAAAATGGGTGGCGGGACATGACCCCTGCCACCCCCACTAGGACTCAAATACAAAATTTAAATAATTTTGGGTCGACAGGCCATGATCCGTGCCGACCCCCAACCACCACACAAATAAAATTTATTGGGCTAGCAGCCATGACCTCGCTGGACCCTCCTCCAAACTCCCTTAACCATAATGTAATATGGGGTGGGCACGGTGGACCCGACCCACACCCAACCACTGCCATACAACAGGTGTAGAGGGAGTCACTATTGAGGAATTACTTGCTATGGTATACATGCTTTGACATCGATGTCTTCTCTAAACTTCCATCCCATGCTTCCTCTTCTTCGAACTGCACATCTCTGTTGATTATGACCTTCTTGGTTAATGGATTGTAGAGTTTGTAGACCTTGGATTCATCACTGTATACAACAAATATACATTTCTCTCCTTTTCTATCCAACTTCTTCCAAAACTCATCCGGGACATGTGCATATGCCACACATCCAAACACTCTCATGTGAGTGACACTATGCTTTCTTCCACTCCATGCCTCTTTAGGAACTATGTTATGGACACTTTTGGTTGGACATCTGTTCAAGATAATGTTGCACAAGTGACAACTTCAGCCCAATAATAATTTGGCAAATGCTTTGCATTCAACATACTCCTTGTCATCTCCATAATGGTCTTATTCTTCCTCTACGCTTGTAACATCCCTAATTAGCCATGGCTAATTGGAATATTTGATTTTGCTCAATTTTTGCCTTCTGTAGTTATTTGTAAATAAAAAAGTGAGGCTTTAGAACAAAAAGTCACTTCCTAGTAGCACAACATTGTGACTTAAAGGGGAGCCAAGGGGGCCAAAGTGGGACGCAGAAATGGAGCCTATGCAGACACATGGAGAGACTGCGTAGGAGGGAAGGAACACGTGGCAAGAGGGGAACCATGTAGTAAGAGGTGAGCCTTGGGATTGAGAGAGGCAAAGCCTATAAAAGAGAGAGGAGTCCCCTCATTTTGATCATTCAATTATGTGCATTTTGAGCTAGTTGTTTCGACTTCTGAGCACGTTGGTTGTTTAGCTGGTCTGCAACACTATTTAGTGCATTGAGTGTCTCCGGGGGACTTCGAGTGCCTGCTCGGGCAAGGTATTTCCATCGATATTTCATTAGTATTTTTATCAACATTTCAGCAGCAACTTCATCAGCATTTTGGAGGACTGCGTAGTGCTTGGAGAGGGACACAGTTCTTTTTGGTTGTAGTGCTGGATTGGGGTTTTGCAGGTGGATTTATGCTGGGAGATTGAGCATGGGTCCAGCTCTTGTCTCATTGGAGGGTTTTTGGCAGGGTTTCAGGCCGTGTTTCAGGCAGAGTTTAGAGGGGTTTTCTTCAGTGGTAGCGCAGGGCATTGAGGAACTATGTAGAACCCCAAGAGGGTGTTTTTGGGGGCTCGACCATTCTAGGAAAGATTTCAGGGTTTTTCTGGGTTTCTTGAGTAGAGCCTAAATTGAGAGTTTCAGCTTTTCCATGGAGGGGAGCAACCCAAAATCATCATTTTTTTCTAGCAGCAATAGCAGCATCCACGCAGAGAGGCCATTCTTGTCATTCTGAGAGTATTTCTTCACTTGCCTTGTGCAAGTCAAGGTGCCATCTGTCTGATCACCTCTTGTACTCATTTATTGCTCAGTATAATAAAATGGCTTAGCATTTCTCATTGTGTTTCTTGTGTATCTGCTTATATTTCCTGTTTACATTATTATACGATGTTCCACTGTTATTTTATCACTTCTGGGTTATTATATAATTTGCACATATTTGGTTGGAGGTTTTGTTGGGGTTTGAGGAATATTTTTGATTAGGAATATTACAGTGGTATCAGATCATAGATCTGGCTCAGCCTGTGGAGCTAGCAATCTATGACACCGAGGGAAAAATCCTATATCTGTTACAGAGGTTAGAGATACAAAGACACTGGGCGTAGGTTGGAGAACACTTACGGAGAGGGACACTGTGTTCATGTGGTGGACGCAGAACAGGAGGAGCCT
>APFE031198333.1:2999-17161 GCA_000404065.3 Pinus taeda
TCCTCTTGGTTTGGAGATGTAAAATCTCTACTAACAGGGTCAACCACGTGAAGGTGAGAGCTTATATGACCCCAAAAACAGTCCATCATTGGCATGGGACTAACCACTCACGTGCACCCACACAATCCATTGCCAATGAGGCACAATCTCTCACATGCATACATGCACACAACAAACAAAGGGTGCACACAAACATACACATACCCAAAGACATTACACATATTGACTCACAAAGTGACATGTTCACATGCATCACATTTATTATGCTTATTATGAATTTTAGAATTAACATTAGCTTATGCATGTGATGAAGATTGAATAAAGATATTATGATGTTGACAATTACATTTATTTTGTAAGTTAATTAATATGTTATGAAAATGGAGAAATATTTATTTTCTTTATTATTTTTAAAACAATAATTATCATTAGCAAAATTTTAGAATTAATATTTTTTCCACAAATTATTAAATTTTAGTATTATGAAAAAGAAAATTATAAATTATTAAAATTAATGAATTCTTAAATAAAATTAATTGAATTTATTTATTGTATTGATTTTAATATTAAATAATCAATTGATATGTATCATGATGATGTTATAAATGTCATGTAATTGTTTCTTCTTTTATAAGGGATTTGAACCTTGAGTCTCATGGTTTGCATAATATTTCATGTACTTGGAAGGCTAATATTATTTATTTTTTAATGTTATTATAATATGTATATTATTTTTCATTTTAAAATGATAGATTAATATTATCAATCTTGGGAAAAAAATAAGAAATGAAAAGTAAAATAATAAAAAATTGATTAAAATAAATTAAAATAAAAATCCAAAATAATAATAATAATAATAATATTTTCACAAATATTTAAACTTACAAGTTAATATTCTAAATAATATATTTATATATAGAAGTAATGATACTATATTTATAATCATTCATATATATACTCTATATATATATATATATATTCACACAAACTACACTCAGACAAACTACACTCATATATCTACAAGTAAATGATATATATACAAATATAACAAGGAAATATTTATACCAACATAGAGAATACATTCATACTCATACAAATAGTATAATTATGCAAGACACATACAAAGAATACAATTATGCAAGACACATACAAGTATAGAAACCAATAGATTCATACACATACAAAGAATACAATTAAGCAAGACACATACAAATGTAGCAAAGAATAGATTCACGTGGACATAAAAGACATGTTCATACACATACAAAGAATACAAGTAATCTAAGGCACACACAAATATAGCAAAGAATAGATTCATGTACACATAAATAATATATTCATACACATACAAAGAATACAATTGTGCAAGACACATACAAGTATAACAAAGAATAGGTCACACATACAAAGAATACAATTAAGCAAGACACATACAAATTTTGCAAAGAATAGATTCATACACACATAAAGGACATATTCATACACATACAAAGAATACAATATCCAGGGCACACACAAATGTAGCAAAGAATAGATTCATGTACACTTAAAGAATACAAGTAAACAAGGCACATACAAGTATAGCAGAGAATAGATTCATATACATACAAATGTAGCAAAGAATAGATTCATACGCACATAAATGACATATTCATACACATACAAAGAATACAAGTAAGCAATGCACACAGAAATACAACAAAGAATAGGTTCATATATATACAAAAATAGATGTAAATAATATACACACAATTATAGCAAAGAATACAATCATACATGTAGAAGTAAATAATTTCCATACACTAGAATACTCAAAAAGTACACACATTAGCAAATAATGAAGGAATATTGAAAGGCACTCAAGATAATACAAGCAAATATTCAAAAAAATACATTTACATACACACAAACAATGAAATCACCACTCTAACACTCAAGGCATAGTCAAACAATACACTCATATACATACAAATAAACAATGAAAGAATACTAAAAAACATGCAAAATGAGACATTCATAAACATAGAAGAATACACACTCCAAAGAAGTAAATACAAGTAATGAAAACACTCTATCTCAATAATACATTCACACACACCACATAGAAGGAGATACCCTATTCATTGATACATACCAAAACAAAAACCTTAACAAATAAATTCTAACTATCGAAATTCAACTAATAAAAACACTATCTAAATTCTAAGAATAATACATTCATATACATACAAAATAAAGAATCTAAAACATACATTGTAATCCAAATACATTCATATATATAAAAATAAGCATTCAAGAATATATTTATTGTATATAAATAATAAAACCAATATACAAACATTTAGGTATAGTAAATTTATACAAATACATAATAATTTTTTTTTAAATATTTACAAACACAAACACTCTAAATAATATTATATGAATATTAATATAAATTTATAAAAATCATAAAAATATTAATTACATTTTTTAATATATGAAAAGAAGGTAAAAAAATATCATAAATTCCTAATAACATATAATAAAAATATATATATTTAAAATAAAAAAAATCAAAATCTTAAAAAAATCAAAATCAAAACTCAAAAAGAAAAATAGAAATTAAGAAATATAAATAAATTTAGGTGATAATTTTTATATAATTGATGTGAATGGGAGTGATTTTTCATTTTGTGTGTATGTGGGGAAGATGTTTAAAACATTGAAAAAATGTTAAATGATTTATGTGAATAAAGGTGATTTTTCCATTTGTTTGTGTATGTGGGGAAGTTGCTTAAAACATTGAATAAATGTTAAATGATTGATGTGAATAAAGTTGATTTTTCCATTTGTGTGTGTATGTGGGGAAGATGTTTAAAACATTGAAAAAATGTTAAATGATTTATGTGTCTAAAGGTGATTTTGCCATCTGTGTGTATGTTGGGAAGATGTTTAAAACATGTTTATACATTATTATTATAATAAAAGGATGTATGTGTGTTTGTGCATATTGGAGTTGCTATAAACTAAAGATCATGAAAAACATGAGCACAAGGAGCACAACTCAAAGGAGGGTTACCATTTAACCCTCCTAAGAGCCTTTTGGAGGGGTGGAATCCCCCTCCACAAAAAAAATGCCTACTCCTTTTATTAAAGATAGTTTGTGTTCATGTACATTTTTTGATGGGCCCATCTAAACAAAAAAAATACACATTTTTCTAATTACATCAGAACAAAAAGTAAAAATAGATAATGCCTTCGAGAAAAGCGGCACCTTTGATATTTGCCTTCGAGAAAAGCGGCACCTTTGATATTGATAGATTTTCTGCAATATACAACATTAAAATAATATTGTTAATATACAAACTTTTCATAACAACTTGTAACATAATTAAATACATCATTCCTAAAAAGAATCTCTATAACATTTATATTTATATATAATCAGAAGCCATAATGCATGATAAATATTCCATTCACAGGTGCCAAAGGGAGTAAGAATTAAGCTCCTATGTGTAATTCTTCCAATATGCATCATAGGGGGAATCCATTATAACCCCTCGCACATTAAAGCTCAAGTTAGGTGTAAAATTGAATTGATTACACAGAAATTAAACCGGTGAATGCTAATTGGCCATTTCTAATAAGAAAACAATCCACTCACACAGCTCTTTGCACTATGATCAACACTTACGCATATATAACTTTTGATGGCCCAATAACAATTGTCTATTGAGAAAAAATTTAAAATCTAACAAGCCCATTAACAAATCTATATAATATAATCTATATAATATAACCCATGCTACGAGCAGGCCTGGAATTTCAAATTGTTTTTGCCTGTCAAATTAAAATTTGATGACGTTTTTGTTTTTATTTTACCCTTCGTTTTACGTTTTTACTAAATATGTGAGTGTCACGAAAAGTTTTTACATCGCACATACATCCACCAGATTTGACAATAACATTTACTGTCGCTACTCTATTTCATTTATAGATCACAATTAATAGCTTACTGCACAAGCAACTACTTTCACAATGAAAACACCACATCAACTCCACAACAGCACTACAGGCATGCATGATGCAGGCATTTAAGAGCAGTGGCATCAATGTTGAAATGAGTGTTCTCAATTATTGAGTGACGCAAGCCAAGAGCTTGCGATACTAGGATCCTCCAACAACCATGCTCCAAACCATGCTTCTATTAAACTTATTGCTCAATTCAAAATCAAAACATGGCAGATTCACTCTTAAATTTGCGGAAGCTTATTTCATATGGTTCGAAAATTAAATCAGGCAAACTCCTTTTCTCCAGGATTCAAATAGCATTAAAATTCCGTATTAAAAAATCTCATACAGACTCCAACCATCAAGTACATTCTAGGTTCCAAACCTAGCTCGCTTATAATTCAAACCCCAATGTTTTTACCTTCAAATAAACCAACCATTCATATGATTTACATCCAGTTCATATCGCACTGGTTTATGGATACCTATACAACATTCCCCTTACCTTGTTACACTGGCAAGACCGACACCATCAAACTAAGTCGGTATAAAAGATGCAGAGACAATTCAATTCAAGGTTTGATTACATACCACACCTGCAACCATAAAATATAGATGTCACAGCCACGCCTTTAGGAAGGCGCACCTCTTCAAGGACGAAAGAAAGAAAGAGTCTATGTTATATCATTAATTTTATGCGTTTCACTGTACTTTATTTATATATTTGTAGTATTCGGCGAGGCTGCATGCTGTCCTAGGTCGTCTTTGGCAGGGGATTCCTGCATGCTGTTCTGGGTAGATTTTTCCAAGCAGGGTCAAACTATACCACTCTGGAATCTCTCCTGGACTTCCTGAAACCCTAGTAGGAAACCCTTACCCTTAAACTCTGATATGCGCAGATTAACAATGAATCTTAGCGAGGAAATACTCAACTGAACCATGTGAAAAGAGCAACTAAGCAAATTGACACAGACAAAACAGCGTGAACATAAAACAACCTCGGAGTAGAATTACCATCGAAAAGCTTGCCCAGACAGATTAGTACTGAAACCCTTGGGGCAATTGATGTGAGGGTTCGAAGAACCTCACTGCAAACAGAACCCATAAAACATATTCGAAAATTTCCTTAAACTTCATGAACCTCATAAGTAACATATATACAACAAGATATGAGAATCGATAATCCAGACCCTGGCTTAGAATGGAATGTAATTTGTTTAAAATTAAAGTTATCGTGACTAACACACAATACAATCAGAGAAATCGAATTACGTAGAATGACTTTTATTCATGTTCTTGCATAGAATACCTTTGGACATTGTACGTGTATCTTTCTGATTCTCACCGCATAAAAGGAGAAATCCATTTTGAAAAGGGAAACTCACTTATTTATACACATCAAAGTGCCACTTCTTTTATATAAGTCACTACAACTACAAAAGAGATGCAACCAATATTCTGAGAAATTCAAAATTCGAAACCATCATTCATTAAACAATGCAGATGATTTATTTAATATGTAAAGATCCATACTTATACAAAATCATTTGCACATTTGCCAAATGTTGTAATTCTCGCATCCATATGTACCTGGTATTAAACGCTGGCTTGGACCTTTCCAGAAAATATCTCTGAGCAAATCCTCTTACCCAGAACGTTAGCCTAAACAGAGAGACTATAAAACATAAAAAAATCAAGTCAGTCGGTTTTCATCATAAATGGGAACCCTAAAGGGAGAACAAAATCAGTATTCACCAGAAAGACAGTAAAGGGGAAAAAAGTTCACCTCCAACTCTTAAAGTTCACCTCCAACTGTTCATGACATCTCCAGAAAAGCGTGGATTAACGGATCCGAATTCATGCAATTTATCAGATATGGAAAACTGTAATGCGACCAGTCCTGGAATTTGACCATCTTCCGCAGGGTTCACAAGCAGCATCTAAAACCCTCATTCTTACTGAGGAAAATACGGTCAGGTATTTCATAACCGTGCAGGAATATTGCGACAAAAACTTATGACCAAGCAGTCACTGTTTTAAACATTATCAGGAAGGAAAAGATTAAAAACTTTAAGAGCCGAGACAACAAACAAGCAGTCTAGAGATGGTTTCTTCCATCAGGGAAACGTCGATCCGAAGGTAAATCTTACCTGGAGACTTTCGGTGTTAAAGGCCTGAGCTGCAACCCTCCGTTCTGAGCTGAGAAACGAGGTCCATGCAATATAAACCAACTGCAAGCGGATTAAAACATGGCAATAGAGATTTGAACACCATCGACTGCAAATAAGCAAATTAAACAGAGGAAGCGCTTAGTAAACGAGAACCCCCTTGATGAAAACTTGTCTGGAGGTGAATCTGCGTTCTCTGGCAGCAGCTTAACCTATACAATACAATTAATTGATACAAATTACAATACATGAATTGAATTGCAATTTGCAACTGCAAATCTTGTCGGAGTAAATTTCAGCGATGGATTGCAGCTAGATTAGTTAATTGTTAGTACTAGTAGTAGGTAGTGGTACAGTGAGCTTTAAACTGGGTTGTGTAACATGTTAAAACTTGTATACTACCGCACAGTCCTGGCCTGCTACCGGTGTACCGCACCCTGCTGCCAGCTAGTCTCAAATTTCAACCAAATAGATAGGTAATAAGGTATTATAAATTTCGACGTTTCACTTTTGGAAGTAAACGTCGTTTTGACGGTTTACAGCGTATATCACACGTCCAATTTGACGTGGAAATTTTTTCTGAGGCCGTCAAATACGTCCAAAAACCAAAAAAACGTCCTGTGGGACGTCAAATTCCAGGACTGGCTACGAGTACATAACTATGAGTAATGATTGAAAAGTGCTGAGAACTAAACACGGGACTAGTACTGATTGACAGTTGTCAGCTGGCATCAAACTCATGACTACTGATCACAATGGTTTGTGAAATGAATTTCTTATATTGATTGAAACTTGACAGTTTTCTCGCTATGATTAACGAGCTAAACTCAATGATACATGTGCAATTTCCAATGAGCCCACGCTCTTTATGGATCGGGTAGCTATGATAATGATTTTTTTTACATCTAATTATGTGATTGCTTATACGCATATATTGTTGCCCTCGGCGTTGGCTTCGAGTATATTTCCTACGTGGCTTGGTATTGTATTGGGGTATTCTAGGTTCCTTACGTGGCTTGGTATTATGTATTGGGGTATTCTACATTTCCTATGTGGCTTGGTTTTAATAAAATAATTTTAATTAATAATTATTTTTAGATATTAAAAAAATCATAAACCATTACTTATGCCTGACTACCTGGACTATTGTTCATAACCACCACTGATAAATGAAAACTCCAACAATATCGATAATACGTGATTCCATACATGGAGCTCATTAACGAGCACTCTTCACGCAAAACCTATGCACTATCTTCGTCCTGGCCGAGACTGGAACTCTAAAGCCCGTGGCCATTGGGAAAGATGAATTCTATTGAAAAGACCAGGGAGGAAATGCCATCAAAAGTAATTTCACCCTGCTTTCTTAACAAATCAAAAGATTCATTGAATAGTTGTATTAAACAGAAACTTGAGTCTAAAATAGAATCGCTAAGCCCTACGGCTAGAATTTCTGGGATTTCTTCGACCTGTGACTTTTGAATTGAACAATAGATTCATTGAAGCGTTGTATTAAATAGAAAGTTGAGTCTAAAATAAAATTGCTAACCCTTACGGCTGGAATTTCTGGGGTTTCTTCCATCTGTGACTTTTGAATTGCACAATAGATTCATTGAATTGTTATATTAGACAGAAAGTTGGGTCTAAAATAGAATTGCTAGGCCCTACGGCTGGAAATCTTGGGGTTTCTACGATCTGTCACTTTTGAATTGCACAATCAATTGCACAATCAAGAGAGAGAGTTGGGTCTTTCTGGCGAAGTGAATATGCAGATCTTCCTCTATAAGGTGCGCCTCAATTAACTGAACCACCTTCGCTTAATATACCCACGTATAACATGCTTCATGGGGTTAATATCTACAGTTTAAGCAACTTCTGCTCGATCCGGTTATGCAACTCTTATGGATATGAGACAATTGGTTGCACTGGCATGAAATGAGAAAAAGAGGAGCTCAATGGGGGGTTTGGAGAGACCAATGCTGTAACAAATAGCCCAGCCATGAAATGAAAAAAAGAGGAGTTCAATTAGGGAGACCAATGTTGTAACAAATTACAACTACGCAGCCATGAAATGGGAAAAGGAGGAGCTCAATTCGGCGACCAATTGGATGCTCTAACAAACAATGCAACTGTGAAAAGGAGAAAAAGGGGAGACCAATTGGGTGTTTGGAGAGACCAAAGCTGTCAATAGGCAAAAAGATTGATGGGCGACCTGACCTGTTACATTGAAAACCACCTAACCAGCTAATACTTATGTTAACACATACCAACACAGAGGACTAAAACCTAAAACTGACTCAATTGGAAAAACTATTCTGCAATCTACATGCTCTTTAAATATATCATAGAGATATTGGTAAACTGCACCAAGAAACAGAGGAGAACAAGGCCATTCACAAATCGTACTAACCTTGCTAGCTATACTTCATTTGCTATTGAAACTATGCAAACTGGTTGTTCCAAAGTTCGAGACCCCTCATTCCCCGCTGCAACAAAAGCATTGGAAATGTCTGCTCCAACTCCTGTATATAAAATTCCAACTCATCAGAAAAAAGGGTCGAAAATGAATCTAAAAATAATTCAAGAAAATATTGCACTCACTTTGAATGCATTATTTGTTGATCAATTTGGCACTTCAACCACCAGTGCATATTTTGCTCACCTGGGACTTTCTCTCCACATTAACAGACACACAAACACAACAAACATTTGGACACTACACAGGACACAACCACAACTAAACATTTGCACACTACATAGGACACAACCACAACTAAACTGCACAGGACATTGATGCATACAACACTACACAGAACAAAACATTTATGGAGCGCTCCATAAGACATACAGTATGCTTGAGAGAGAAAGAAACCTGTAGATTCAAGAGAGAAAACAATTTGTGAGGTTACATAAAATCACTCAATCGCCTACAGCCTTTTTCTGGTTAACCAATTGAATAAACAGAGAGATAGAGAAACAAATTAGATTACCCTCTCTATGAATAATCCACTCCATCGCACTCAGACTGCGAAAATTTTGATCACCTCCTCTTCGTTGGTGGAGCTGAATTTCCTTTCCTCCTCTCATTCTTTGTTCATCACCATCACCGATCCCACTCAGGAGTGCGCCAGTATATAATGAGTTTTAGGCTTGCTTTGCTTTTTTGGACCGTTGTGTTAAAATTTTGCTCAACCTAACCCATCTTTTAATTACTATTCATTAAACCGATCTTTTAATTACCAATCTTTTAACTCACTATTACTAATTACTATTTACAATTTACGATATTGCTCTAGTTTTTTTTTACCTGCTGGGTTTTTCAGTTCTCTTTTTTTAGTTCTTTGTTGGCAACCACAGTGCTTCTGAAACGGTGTGCAATTATACATTCTTTACATGGGGCCGGCCATGTGTATATTCTAATTTGTGCAATTCAGCTGCACAAATAAAATAAAAAACCTGGAATAAGCAATTTGACCACATCGTGCACGTTATAATTTAGTTGACTTTTTTGGACAACAGCGTGGTATTGTAATTTCTATTTATACATTACTTTTTATTAATATTTTTAAAAAGATAATTTTGTTAAAAATTAAATTGTGGTAAATATTTTTTTGATTTGTTACCAGTTTTGAGATCACTGAACAGTCTAACTTGTAATTTTAGTTGCTTAGATCGAAAGAATTAATTACTCAAAATTTCTGGAAAGTTAATTATAAATATTTTAGTTATTTAAATCAATTGTAATATTATTCAAATTATTAAATTAAAATATAAATATATATAAAAATATATTTTGATGATTGCTAAATAAAAATATATTGAGAGGTCGTTAAAGCAAGTGAACATGATCATTCTTAGATCCAAGTTGACTCCTTTCTTCGGGAGAGCATCCCGGACCTAGTTTTTCTCTTCTACAATGAGCCTTATCCAATTTCATATTGATGGTGGGTTTTGCACACCTAGTTCTCTGTTTCTTTCAATAATATTCCATAAACATCTCATATTTAATTTTTTTTTTTAATTTATTTAAATTAAATAATATTTTAATAAAATATTCTAATTAATAATCACTTTTAAATATTAAATGATATGAAATCGTTTTTTTTTTTTTTAAAATCTATTTAAATTAAATAATATTTTAATAAAATATTTTTAATTAATAATCATTTTTAAATATTAAATGATATGAAATGGGCACAACCAACACTAGGAATTGGGTCTACCATTTCTCTCAAATGCCCTCCCTGTTGTTGGCCATTATGGGATTTATTTAGTTGGTTCAATTGAGATTTGGTCAATTGGTTCTCCACCTAGATTTGCAATTAGGTTAGGTCCCAAATTGGTTCTCCACCTAGATTTGCAATTAGGTTAGGTCCCAACTCGGTGGTGGATATGTGGCTATGTAGTGATTTACGCATTGTATATCTCATTTACTAATTGAAATGAGGCCCAAACCAAAAGTGTCTAGTTTCCCTCGTAAAACATTTCATTATTCACTTAGCGTCTTGTTTCCTCGTAAAGCGCTCCATGATGCACTTAGTCAAATGCTCCATATAATGCTTGAGTCTTAGCCTCCAAGCTCGGTAGCTCCATATAAGGTTACCTCACTCACACCTTCTCAAGATAACATATTAATTTGTTTCTTTCTGAATGTCAGTTAGAATCTGGAGGGCATAGAGATATGAGGTGTTTCTGAGCAGAAAATTAATTTGTTTCTTTCTAAAATGTGGAGAGCATGGATATATGATGTGTTTTTGAGCTTCAGAGTGTTAGATGTCATGCGAGACTTCGTAGATCATTTCTACATAGCCCTCACAAGTACCAAATGAATCTGTGTATTCCATGATGCCCATCAACTAAGAAAAGGGGAGGACATGAATACAACGATAAACCATGCCATTGAATGCAATATTTTCTCCCCACACTGCGCATCTTCTGTATGGTGTCTCAACTAAGTGTCCCAGGTGCATGGGAGGGTCATCCCTCTGTTTTACGAAGTAGCTCATGTTTTATTAGGAAGCTCATTTGCCAAGGAATTCCAACACCATAAGATATTGAAGGATGGAAAGGTTCTCTATGTCTAATTTGTCACGCTAGACTTTGGCTAGACATTAGAAAACAAAGCGATTAGCACGAAAACAACTATCCCAAAAAAACAACTAGCTCCTATCCATGAACATTATGGAAAACTAGAAAATCTAATTAAGTAACCCCATTAACACACATATATATAATGTTCAAATTGATTCATACAACTATGAAATCCAATCAATCAAAGTTGGATGGTTTTAGCTCGTAGTTTCACAAAAGGTGTAACACTGACACTTAGGTAAGATTGATATGTAATAGTATTAGCAGTTAGCATTGTGTCTCAGATTATTAAATTTCAAAAACTAGTCATGAGGTCACTAATTGGCTCATTACAAATATGTAAAGACAATAAAAATTTCATTAGCTTAATACATAACACTTAATACCTAATTTAAAAACAAATCCCATTCATAAGATTTACATAATGAGTCACTAACCCATTGTGGTTTACAATATCCTACACCACTATAAATAAATCTGTCTTCACTAACCAATTGTGTTGTACAATATCCTACACCACTATAAATAAATCTAACTTCAAAGGTAATTCACATACTTATCATATTCTCTTCGTGTTGCTCTATTGAAAGTTATCATATTATCCAATTTTCCAAGAATCATCATGATAATCCTGAATTCATTTGGATACCAATGAGTGGAACATCTGTGATGGATATCGCGGAGCCTCGAGGTTGATAGGTGGACACACTACGAAAATAATGAATGAATTTCCATAAGGTACATGATGATTATTATAAAGTCTCCTCAATTCGATTCGCACAACAACTCCTCTGCCCATCTCCACGGACCTGGAATATTCTCCACCTTTCCAAGTTTTATATAATTGTAGCTCCGCTCCGCTTGTTTCAGTGTTGAGTATGAGTACGAATAACTCTAACTAATAGCCAACATAACTCTAACTAGTTAATTTAGCTTTCAAAATATAACTCTAACTAGTTAATTTAGCTTTCAAAATCTAACTCTTAGCTAATTTAGATTTCAAAATCTAACTCTAACTAATAGCTAATGACTTGACTTAATAGAAAACATAGAAATACTCACAAATTTCAGTGCATTTTTTTTCTAGCCATCCATTTTTATGCGTGCACTAATGTATGTATGAGTGCGTATCTTGTTTTTGCTCCCAGTTTTCCCGCTAGGATCATTAAGTTTACATGTTATGGAGTCATTTCAAGCTAGCATCATTAAGTTTACATGCCCACAAACATATTTTCGATGCTTGTTTTCGGTTTACTAAGATGGAGACATAGTCAATTTAATTTTATTAATGTAAAATCTTTGTACCTACCAAATTTTTATGGAAATCAACATCTTATTTAATTGATTACACGCTTTATATTTTGAACCTGTCTTTCTATTAAATATGAATATCTATTATTTATTTTAAACACTATATTTATAAATTATAATATTTAAAAATATTAATGTTCATTTATTTTATATTAAAATTTATCATTTTTTTTAATTATCTTAAAATTATTTATGAATAGAGCTTAATTTCAAGGGTGTCAATAAAATTAAGCTCATGACCTCTCAAAAATAAATGTGCTTTAACTAAAATGACTCAACCAATTAAGCTAACCCTCAAAATATATATATAAGTACAAGGTTGTATCTTTCATATGAGGAACATACATATTTTGTTGATGTTGTAAACATTCATCATCTCACTTGTGGGAATTGAACCTTGGTGGAGAGGATTCCATTCCTACCTCCCAACCACCGAGGATACACATAATTAACAATATGTTAATGAAATATATAATGTATATTGATAGTAATTTCATTTTTTCTTTCTTTGATAGGTCAAGGATCTACGGTGTAATGAATATAAACCCCAATGCAATAAAGTTATTTACCACACATACAAGGCCCTTGAGGATGGATCATAAGGGAATGACAAAATCAGAGAGATCCAGTGGATTTCCAAAGTGAGGTGTTTTTCCACATGTTGGACCTCGAAGATCCTGGATATGGCATTGAATTCACCCTGAGCGAGAGCACATTGGGGTAGTTACTCACCTAAGAGCATTCATTCAATGGTAATGGAAATGGAAGTTATTAATCAATTATGCGATGTTTATGAAATGATTCAATGAATGTCCAAGGAATTTTTTTGTTGGTTTCATATTTTAGCTAGCATATATGTGTGAGTCTACCAATCTTGGTAAGTAACAGGAAAAAGGCTTTGTGTGTGTTGTAATCATCACTTTGCAATTTGAAGGACCAATTCCTAGCCTAGTGTCATTGGATTCGAAAATTATGCGCTATGTTCATCAATTATCATCCTAAACTCATCCCTATTGTAGACAAACAAATTATCTCTCCTTAGACTATGAGAAACCTCAATTCTTAGAGTTTGGCACTACTCACGTATATCATCTCACTGAAAACAATTTCACAATTCCCAATTCTTTGTTTGGTTTTTGATACATCGAGTTAGTTTCTTTTGTGATGGTTAGTCACGTTCTTCACATCCACTCCCTTATGGATCATCCCCCCTTTCACTCGAGTACTTTCTTATGTATCTAGACTCATCCTGTTGGCATCCCTCACTCCCCCCTACTCATTCCACGTCCCTTATTCCTTTGCATTATTTGTGCTCTTCCCAATGTGGCTTCAATGCCCATGACATGAGCTCATTCAAGAAGAGAGGTTGGGGGTTGTTATACGGGAAAATTTCCTCCTCATTAGCTCAGAGGAGAAAGGCAAGTTGACTGAAAGATTGACCAAGTTCACAGGCATATTTTCCAAGCTAACGCTCCCGAGGAACTATAAAGGTGCTTTATAAAGCTTCCTAGCCATGAATCAGGTGTGTTAGTCGATAGGGTAACTCTCTTTGTTTCCTTGGGGGCAACGTTAGTAAACTTTGGTGAGTTTCTGGAGGTC
>APFE031198338.1:0-22162 GCA_000404065.3 Pinus taeda
AGGAATTTACAGGGTAAGTTCCTCAGACAGAACACCAAAAGGACACCGCTCACAAATAGATCATAGATCAATACACCAATATTTTGACGTGGTTAAAACCCTCAGAGAGGGAAACAGTCCACAGCCTGCGCCAACGTGGCTATTACAGGAAATTTATTAATAAAAGAATGAAAATTTACATAAGCTTCTCTCATACACGGTGAACCTACAAATGACCCTCCATGCGCTTTAAATAGAATTCATGGACCAATCGGGTGTCAAGCCACAGATCAAGTGTCGGTAATACCGAGGAGAGAATGAACTTTCGGATCACTACATATCGTGACCGTTGGATTGTAAGTTACAAATGTACATAGTAAAGAAACACACTTTACCTAACTCTATACTAGACCAAGTTATACTCAACTATTCCTATGTGTCGGAATATCCTAACATGCAGCTTATGGGATGTTTTCCTTCAGGTAGTTCAACTAAATCCTAGGTTTTGTTTTTAAGTATTGACTCATATTCCTCTTCCATGGCAACCCTCCATTCACCATATTGACTAGCTTCTTTATAATTAGAGGGTTCAATAACATTTAACAATCTAGTTATAGGAGCATGATCCCTATATCTTGTTGGTAATTGAATTCTCCTAAGCGGCGGACTGGCATCAACTCTGTTCTGATCATCCCTTGGTGGACTTGGCGTGCTACCTACATCTGTACCTTCCACATCTTCATTTTTGTTGTTGTTGTTGTTGTTGTTTTTGCTCATGGTTGTTCCTTTCATCACTTTCATCTTCCACTATCAAAGGCATGTGCCATTCTTCATTGCTTCTATCATGGTTTCCATCATCAACCTGCTCATGGAATACTACATCTCTACTTGCAAAAACTTTATGAGTAAAGGGATTAAACAATTTATAAGCTTTAAACTATTTTCAATACGCAACAAAAATGCATTTAATGGCCTTTGAATCTAGTTTCTTCCTATCCTCTTTCGGAACATGAGAAAAAACTTTGGAGCCAAAAACTAAAATGATTAACTGCAGGCTTAAAACCTAATAAACCATCGAATAGAGTTTTAAAATCAAGGCTTTTTGTTGGACTCCTATTCTTCAAATATACTGCAGTATTTATTGCTTCTGCCCAAAATCCATTAGAAAGATTCTTACCTTTTAACATGCTTCGAGAACACTCCACAAGGGTTCTGTTCTTCCTGTCTGCAACCACGTTCTATTGAGGAGTGTGGGGTACTGTGAAATGCTGAACTATCCCATGGTCCTTGCAATATTTGATGAAACCACCCTTCTTGAATTCTCCCCCTTGATTCAAGTGGAGAATTTTGATGAATTTTCCTGTCTGTTTTTCAATCATGCTTCTAAACTCTTTAAAATACTCAAAAGTATGACTCTTCTTTCTGAGAAAATATACCCAAGTAAATCTCGTGCAATCATCAACAAATAATATAATATAGTAGGCACCTCCTAATGACCTTGTTTTCATCGGCCCACACAAATCAATGTGCACAAGCTCTAGTATACCTCTCCTCTTTCTATCTACATTTGTAGGAAACACATCTCTATGCATATTCCCAAGAGCACATGCTGCACAATAAACATGAACATTCTTTAAAACAGGAAGACCATTGGCCATACCTCGTTTCTGAAGTAGCAGTGAATCATTGAAGTTGATATGACCAAATCTTTGATGCCATAAGTCTTCAGCAATCATAACTAATGAGGTCAAGGCTTGCTATGGCACGCTTCTTACATTCAACATATACAATCCTCCCACTTGAATACCTGATGCAATTGGCTTCATACGATCAAGCAAATGTTTAATAACACATTAAGACTTAAGAAACTCTAGCTTAAGGTTATGATCTATTATCATAGAAACAAAGATCAAATTCTTTTTTATTCTGGGTATATACATTACATTTTGAATATGTCTAATATTTCCATTAGGCGAAACAATAGGAACATTACCATACCCTTTGGTTTGGTACCCTATATCATCACCAAGGTAGATATTTGCAACACTGTTGGTTTCTTTAAAATTCTCAAACCTATGTCTATTACCTGTCATGTGAGAGGAAGCTCCTGAGTCCACAAGCCAAGTTTCTGCTTCATCATCCTCAGTAGAGAACGCAGAATCAGATACAAACAATCTGAGATTTTGATTCTAATATTCATGAATAAAGTGTCCTGCATGCTTCTTATGTCTATGGTGACTTTCATCATACTTCTTCTTCTAGCAATTTTTAGCTATGTGAACAACTCTACCACAACAAAAACATTTGGGTCCCGAATCACTTCTGTTTGAGGACGTACCTTGAGGTGGATTTCTCTGTCGTGTACTTCCACTTTTCTGTCCTACATTTTCCTTCCCTCTGAAGGGATTCTTCTTCGCCATTAGAGCAAGATTTGAACTCTGGGGTTTCAGGGTCATCCATCTCTCTTCCTCTTGCATCAAGATTCTTGTCAATTTTTCGAAATTGGGGGCTTTCTCTTTCACATTCAAACTTGTGATAAACATGTGACAGTCATCAATCATACCATTCATCGTAATTGTAAATAGATCAATGTTTGACACTGTCTCTCCTATGTCGGCTAGCTTATCTTTGAGCTCCTTGATTCGAGAGATGAACGCAACCTCTGATTCATTCTCATCCATTTTAATGGAGAGAATCTTTCTTTTCAAAAATAACAGGCAATTTATGTTCTTGATCTTGTACAGGTCCTTGAGGGTTTTCTAGATGTTAATTGTTGATTTACATTCATGAATGTGAGGGGTAATACATTATTTCACTGTCAATTTTAACATCACTTTTGCTTTGTTTTCCTTCATTTCCCAGTCTTGGATTGTTGCTGCTATTCCAGCCATAGCTAGGGTTGGATTCAACTCATCACCGGTTGTAATTACCCATGCGTTTTTCGCCTCCAACAGGGTTTGTAACTTAAATTTCCAATTGGAGTAATTGGAACCGTTGAGCTTATTTGTCTCATTCATATATGCCTCTCCCATCTAGTTATTCATATTGACACATCTACCCTAGAAATTTTCGACCTGCAACACTTAAAAGATGGATCTATCTCTAGATCCAAGGAGCAATCTAAAAAAATGGGTGTTCTCTAAAAAAAATTAATTGGATGCAAAAAAAAAATATCCCCTTTGTTTTTTTTAATAAAAAAATCTCCTCTCTTTAGAGAATGACTCAATTTTTTATTTTTTATTTATTTATTTTATTTTATTTTATTTTTATTTATTTATTTTATTTTATTTTATTTTTATTTTTTATGCGCCCAACATTTTGAATATTAAAAATGTTATAACCCAAACAAATTTTATAAAACAAATAGGCCTTACATGATCCAGACGAATATTGGTGGCCTCGTGCCTATTCCACGTGGACCCCCAACACTATCTCTTTCAATTTTTTGGTTTCCTTAATTGTAGCACAGTTTACTATTTTTGACAGTTTTTCGGGTCTTGAACTTTCAGAGCTGTTTTGAGGCCCTAAACGACATTTTTAGGGAAAACAGAGAGACCGAAAACATCCCCAACCTCCTTCGTAGTTTGCTTTTGACCTTCTCTTTGAGATCTTAAAAATGAGGTATTATGATAGCGAAACGGGGATCATGTGCCAAAGTTACGACCTCGGGAAGTTGATGTACCAATTTACCCAAACGAAACCCACAATTTTGTCGCTTCATCTCCCAAGGTTAGGTTTTTGGATGTTTAGGATTTTTCATTGTTTCTCAATAATAAGCAGGCCTTTGAGCCTCATTGTAACACAGTTTTGAGGCATGTAGCCACCACATCTCTTTTCAGAGATAAGCTACCATCGCCTAAGCTAGTCTTATTTCCATTCTGTTTGTAAGCATATTTTAGTATTTGATATTAATGAAATGAAGTGTTATTTCTATTGCATCTTTGTATTTATGGTTATATTTGTAATTTGTTGCGTTACTATTTAAATCTGGATTAGAGGTATCAGAGCAGTCTATTTTTTCTTTATTTTTCTTTGCATGTCCCCAACGAGGTTAGGATATAAGGAGTTAGGGCTTGAACTGGTCGAACCTTTGCAAGACTAGCTTCTCAAATTCCGATGGCCTCCCATGGCGGATGAAAAGAAAGACGAGGGGATAGGAGATCCTATCAAAATTTTGCTCAAAGAAGCCATCGAGAAACAAAGGAACACAATGATGGACAACTTTGTCCAGATCCTTCAGCGGCTACCCAAGGGCGACACATCTACTTCTGGCAGCTACTCTGGAAGTGCCACACCCTTTAAGGTACAAGTTAACTTTGACATTCCCATATTTGAGGGTCACATAGATGCAGAGGTTGTAGATAAATGGTTAAATCTACTAGAAGGATATTTTTTTGTTCATGACTTTTCCAGCCAAGAAAAGATCACTTTTGCACTTCTCAAATCAGACCCCCACATCAAGGACTAGTGGGAAACCCACTGTGAGCAGAAGGATGAAATTACGAATTCACTATTTTCAGCTGCACCCACTTGGAACGCATTTTAGGATGCCATCAAGGAGCAGTACTACCCTGTCGAGAGCTATGAGGATAAATACATGAAGTGGAAAATGCCGCGACAGGGAAGGGACCAACATGTACCAGAGTTTACCAATGTTTTTCATACCCTTTGTACGAAGTTGGGTATAAAGGATTCTGAGAACGATTTGGTTCTCAAGTACCATGACTATCTACATAGGTACATCCAGGATGAGATGGAGTTCCTAAATATCTCCTCACCCAGCATGGCATACCGATATGCCGTCAAGCTCGAGCAAACGTTTAAACAAAAAAAGCGAGACTTTGGATCTCTGAATCCAAAGCAAGGGAAATGTACCCCCAAACCGCAGAACAAAGGAAATAGCCAAGGCAGGGTGGCCTAGGACAACTCACCAAAGCCGCAAGCAAAGAACAACACCACAAAGTCGAAGAAGGAAACAGGAAATTGGTGTGAGTTCCATAAGAGCTCCACTCACAACACAAGTGAGTGTCAGGCCAAGCAGTCACTAGTGGCCAAGCTAAAGGCTTTGGAATTAGATGCGCGTTCCAACTCTGAGTCAAAACCCGAAAAGGGTAATGACAAAGGGAAGCAGATTATCGATGTGGAGCCCAACGCTACCGTTGCCACCATGAATATCTAGAAGGAGGAACCTGAAGATCCAGAGGTGGAGGAGCACCTCTTCCACTCCCAAATGTGGGTAAAGGGTTCCCCACTGCAGTTCATTGTCGACAGCGGGAGCCAAAAGAAACTCATTTCGACAAAGGTCGTGAAGCGGCTGGGCTTACTGAACACAGCACATCCACAACCGTATACCATCAAGTGGCTTCACCAAGGATGGGATCTTCACGTGAGCCAGAATTGTCGCCTCCCATACAATGTCGAGCCCTTCACGCATAGGTATTGTGTGATGTTTCTCCCCTTGATGTTTGTGATGTATTATTAGGCCAACCATACTTTTGGAAGCGACATGCTATGTATGAGTCAAGGCCTCGTGCTATTATTGTTACTTTGGGAAATAAGTTGTACCGGATACCGGAGGTAGCACCGCCTACCGCCAGCTCTTTGGTCACTGCAAAACAATGCAGTAAGCTCATTTCCAAAACTGGGAAATTTGTTTTCCTGATGATACGCCCTCAGGGAAAGAAGAAGACGGTGGCCACGATGTCCAAACAGGGCCCCTCCGCACGACAAAAACATATGGACAAGGTCATGGAGGAGTACGAGGACATCTTCACCTCCCTTGTAGGGGTGCCTCTGCATTGTCAGATCAAGCACTCCATCGATCTAACTCTAGGTGTGTCGTTGCCCAATGGGCCAATCTATCGCCGTTCCATTCTAGAGAACGATGAAATCAAGAGGCATATTTAGGAGCTGTTGCAGAAAGGTCACATTCGGCTGATTTCATCACCCTGTGGGAGCCTGATCATGTTCGTACAGAAGAAGGATGGGACTTGGAGACTCTGTATTAACTATCAGACGCTGAACAAGATCACTGTCCGGAATAGGTACCCGATCCTACTGATTGATGACCTTCTGGACCAACTAAAGTGGTAGATATTTTAGCAAGATTGACTTGAAGTCAGGATATCACCAAGTACCAATCGAACCCTCCGATGTATGAAATACTTCCTTCAAATCCAAGGAGGGCCTTTTGGAATGGTTGGTTATGCCTTTCGGTTTGACGAATACTCTTGCAACCTTCATGAGGGTGATGGATGAAATCTTGCGACCATTCAACAACTCATTTGTAGTGGTATACTTGGATGACATCCTGATCTTCAGCTAGAGTTGGGAAGAGCACCTCCACCATATTTGACAGGTTCTCCAAACACTGCAGCAACATAAGCTATGTGCCAATTTGGAGAAATTCACTTTTGGCATGACCCAGGTTCAGTATCTGGGATACATTATTGATGGATGGGGGGTGCATGTGGATACAACGAAGATCCAAGTCATTCGGGATTGGCCAGCTCCAACCACTTTGACAAAGCTTCGTAGGTTTCTGGGTCTTTCCAATTTCTACCACAAGTTCGTGTTGGGATTCTCTCATATCACATGGCCCTTGAGTCAATTCAACAAGGGAGGAGCAAAAGAAAAATTCTTTTGGTCTGAATCTCAACAGAAGGCATTCACAGAGTTGAACATCGGCTCTACTCTACGCAAGTGCTCACATTACCAGACTTGCAACAGCCATTTGAGATCGAGACAAATGTCTCTAACTATGATATTGGGGTATTCCTTACTCCACAGGGGCATCGAGTGGCATATCACAGTGAGACAGTTTCAGACATAGTTTGGAATTATCCCACCTATAACAAAGAGATGTATTCCATTGTGCAGGCTTGCCGACAATGGAAGCATTACATTTTGGGGAAGGAAACGGTCATCCACAGAGACCACCAGTCCCTGTAGTTCATACAGATGCAAGGGAAGTTGCAGAATGATCACCATTAGAAGTGGTGCACATACCTACAATAGTTTCATTTGAATATTAAGTATAAAAAGGGAATCACCAATAATGTTGAAGATTGCCTCAGTCGACCACTGATCATGGCGTTAACCATCGTACTCAACCCTTGTGGGCACAAGAATTCTGATTGGCCACATCTCTACAAAAGCGACCCATAATTCAGCCACACATACCAGACGCTCTTGGAGGGTTAGTGAGTTCCAGATTTTCACCTCCAGGATGCCCTATTCTGCCACTTGGGACATCTTTGTGTTCCTTCAAGAGAGCGTGCCAAGATGATTTGGGAAGCACACTACAGTCAGGCCATTGGGCATTTTGGGGTCGAGAAAATGGCGGCAGTCATGTAGAACTATTTCTATTGGCTGAATATTCGATAGGATGTCAGGAAGTACATCAGATCCTGCACTCCCTATGCCATTTCCAATTGACCATCAAGAAGCAAGGTCTCTATACTTCGATGCCTACCCCTAGACGACCTTGGGAATCCATATCCATGGATTACATGTCAAGCCTTCCTTCAACCATGCATGGAAATGACTCTGTTTTTGTAGTCATCGACAAATTCTTAAAGATGGCCATTATGGCGACCTGCAGGAAGAATATCACAATGGAAGCCACTGCTAAACTCTTCTTTGAACGAGTGTGGGTACGCTTTGGGATCCCACAATCTATCATCTTAGATTAGGATAGTAAGTTCCTCAGTACATTTTGGTCCAATCTGTGGTCGATGCTAGACACCAAACTCACTAAGTCTACAACTTTGCATCCCCAAACTTATGGCCAGACAGAGGTCCTCAACAAGATGATTGTAAACATTCTGCACATGTACAACTCAGAGCATCCATGCACATGGGATGAGAGCCTCCCTTATGTCCAGCATAACTATAACTGGGCTCTCCAAAGCTCGACTGGACACAACCCTTTTCAGGTGGGCTTGGGATTCCAACCACTATGTCCCATTGATGTGGCCATGCCATTTGCAACTGCTCATGAAGATTCGGCTCATGTCCAGTCCAAAACCGATAAGGCAAACAACTGCATTGAGCACATCCAACATATCCACGAGTAGGTCCACGACATTCTGGAGAAATAAAATACCAAGTACAAGCAGCAACATGATCAACATTGAATGTCACACAAGTTTTAGGTGGGTGAAAAAGTTTGGTTGCATTTACAAAAGGAATGCCTTACCGGAGCCTACCGGAAACTCAACACACTCCGATATGGTCCTTACACCATTTCCAAGGCAGTGGGAGATAATGCATATGAGCTTAGCATTCCCCCATTCCTTGGCTTGCACCCAATGTTCAATGTGGACCACCTTCGACCATACTTCCCACCATTGTTAGACACATCAAATATTGCAGAACATCTCACACCTACAGAGTTAAATCCAGATTGCATGGAACAAGCCACAACTGATCGGATCATGGACATGCAGATCAAGAATACCTGACAAGAAAGAATCCAACTATATCGAGTTGTCAAAGAAGGCTAACTCCTTCACCAGGGCAAGTGGCTCACTAGGGACCAAGTTCAGCAGAAGTTTCCTCATCTCATGGAGGAACTCAATGCAATAGGGACCATTGCTTCCTAAGGGGGGAGGAATGATCCAGGTGGATATTGGTGGCCACCTCCCTATTCCACTTGGACCCCCAATACTGTCTCTTTCATTTTTTTGGTTTCTTTAATTGTAGCACAGTTTACTATTTTTGGCAGTTGTTCGGGTCCTAAACTTCCAGAGCCATTTTGAGGCCCTAAATGATGTTTTTAGGGAAAATGCAGAGACCAATAACAATTTAAATTGGCTTGCCAACTTGCTTTTGGCTTTCTCTTCGAGATCTTCGGAACGAGGTATTATGATAGACAAACAGAGATTGTATGCCAAAGTTACGACCTGGGAAGTTGATGTACCAATTTACCCAAACATGGTCCATAGTTTTGGTGCTTCATCTCCTAGGGTTAGGTTTTTGGATGTTTAGGGTTTTCCATTGTTTCTCAATAATAAATAAGCTTTGAACCACATGGTAACATAGTTCTGAGGCATATAACTACCACATCTCTTCTCAGAAATAAGCTACCATCATCCGAGCTAGTCTTATTTCCATTATGTTTGTAAGCATATTTCAATATTTGATATTAATGAAATGAAGTCTTATTTCTACTGCATTTTTTTATTTATGGTTATATCAGTAATTTGTTGCGTTCTATTTAAATCCGGATCATTACACTTTTCCTCTCGAACTCCACACAGGATCAAACTATGGACCTTCAGCCTTGCTGCAAGATGATGAGGACAAGGGAGCAATATGTAGCACCTCGACCTCAAGGCACTAGCAACACCACTTTGGCCACATCACTCGGGATTCACTGCTCTTAATTAAAAACTTGAAAACATAGATTCACTGCACTAATTTTCCACACCATGCAACCCCTCGGCCACCGCTCTACCTTTGAGATCCTCCATTGCAAAAATCCACCCTCTTCACGTTGGTCTCAGCAGAAAACCTCCACGCAGATCCCAACAAAGAAGGCAACACCAAACATGCACATCACAACACCATAGTTGCTCCTTTGCTTGGCCTCCCAATAGCTTCCACACCACACCAAGCAGATGAATCCACCCATCAATCTGTAGCCTTCAAGCTCGAGCCACACGATGCAATAGCATGCAGCCTCCACCAATCCCAACATGCACTAGATCCATTGCATCATTCACACCAGGTGCTCTCCATGCCATTGCACACAGGTTGAACCTACACATAGATCAAAAATCCATGTAGTACGGCTCCGATCCACCATGATTAACCATTGCAACTGTGATTAATTTGCTGCAGCCTCACCACACCTCCACTGCACCACCGAGAGGGCTACAAGCTACAACCCCACAATGGGCACCACACAGTTGCTGCCAACTCTTCTAAGAAACAACGCAATTTTTAAACCCATATCTGTGCTTATGAGGTGCGATGATCAAATTTTGATAGAGTAAGGGGCCAACAATGCACTTTTTAAGAGTGATCCTCTGGTGCTCCAACACTAAAAGCATTAATGTCTTATATAAAAGACGTAATTCTGTAATTTTCTAGATCCACTGCAACGTTCACACTGGGCGATGTCCACAGCACTCCACACAGGTTGAACCTCCACATAGATCAAACCTCCACGCAGTACGGCTATGATCCACCATGATTCACCATTCCAGCTGCGATTGATTTGTTGTAGCCTCACCATACCTCCACTGAGCCACCTAGAGGGCTGCAAGCCACAACGCCATAGTGGGCACCACACGGTCACTGCCAACTCCTCTAAGCAACAACGCGATTTTCAAACATAGATCTGCACTTATTAGGCACGATGATCAAATTTAGATAAAGGGGCCAAAAACACGCTTTTTAAGAGTGATCCTGCAGTGCTCCAACACTAAAAGTGTCACTGCCTTATATAAAAGACGCATCGTTGCAATTTTCCTCAAAGTTTTTTTTATTTATTTTTAATTTTTATTTTCTCAGAAATTTTTCCTCTTTGCCAATTCTCCTTCATTCCAGCCACGAAGGGCCACACTATAGCCACCAAGCATTCTTAGTCACCAAAGCACTCTGGATTTACCTCACTCAACTCTGAAGCTGAAGCTCTAATATCAAGTTAAAAATGGAAGAAAAACAATTTATTCAGTAAACTCGTGGAGAGTACCTTTGGCAGAATGCTCTACATGCTCATTATTACAAATCATGAATATATAGTTTACACACATATATGGAAGTTAGAACACCTACCTAAGAAGTAGGAACTAAATCCTAATATGAGGTATACACATAACCAATGAACCAACTCTCCTCTAAAATACATTTTTCCATTATCTTCGACAATCAACCACTTATATCTTTGTTGTATTGGTAGTGATATCAATGAGAAGAGTGTTGGAAGAGGAAATGGCCAGTAAAATGTATCATTAGCTCTAAAGTTGAATATATTTTGGTTTGTTCACTAAGATTGCAGCTACAATGGAAACTTGTGTTTTCCGTTTGCAACTTATAAACCCTAATTTGGGAGCAGGATTGCCAACAAAGATAAATGGGAATGTTCAAGGTGTTTTGAAACATGTGATAGGCTAAGTAGAAAGGAATTGTAACCCTCTTGAGCTAATCCTTTCAAGAAGAGAACACGCACCTTTATGGTAGGCACTGAAAATCCTTGTCATTTATAATTATTTAGAGCAAGGAGAGTGTGTACCATTTTAGTGTTTCATTAATAGATACATGACTAAGCCTATTTCTATTTTAATTGTAGCTACTGTAAAAAGGTTATGCGAGTTGGAGTTTGGACCGAGTGTTGCTCGGCAGACCATGTCAAAAATATGCGGGACTAATTACATTGCTAATCTTATAATGAAAACAAATGCAAAGGTATGAATTCTATTTGAGGATCAAGTACTTTTATTGTTTTCATCCGTGATTATGCCATCATTTGGCTTTTGAAGAGCTTGGTGTTCAAAGCTCATTATTGGTTGACGAGAAAAGGAAATAACTTCCTCTTATATCAGGCACACCTTCTTGATATTTCACATTCAAAGAGTTGGAGATGATGGTCCATCAATATGTGTTGCAAGTTTGTGCCCTTCATTACGTATTTAACATATGTGATTGTGAAGAATATTCTAATCGAGGTTTTCCTTGGTTTAATTGTACCAAAGTTTGTTGCAAGTATGGACTGACCATTCTTCTCTAAGTATGAAGGAACAATTCACTCCCAAAAGCGAGCTTCAAAGATTTTTGATGATCTGTATTAGGAAAAACATAATGAACACGTTTGCAAACAAACGAGAGGTATTTCTAGGTATGTTATTCAATGTTTAATAATGCCTTAAAAATAGGTTATTGAACCTTACTTTAAAATTTTCTTTTAATAAAAAATAAAATTCTTATGGTAGTAAAATATTTCAAATTTAATGTTAGAGGTATTAAACTTTTATGATTCAAAAGAAGTGTGTTTTTTTTATTTTTCTGCCCTGAACTAGTTCTTGGATTTTATTTCTTAATGTTATAATCACTAATTAGTAATATATACACGTAAGTTTATGTATACAATTAAACTGAGTTGTTATTAGTGCGATTTTTTGGAAGCTTTTCTCCTGGATTTTTCCCATTTAATTTCCCTAAAAGCCCGTTGGAATTCATTGAAATAATAAGATTTAAGGGTAAATCCTACACAATAGAAGTGCCCTAGCGGTTCTTCATGTTGCTGAATCCATATATAGTAAAAAAAACTAGTTTAAATAATACAAATCAAGATTTCACCTCAAATTTTTCCACGAGATTTATGCACCAGAAACTCCAAAAAGTCACACTATAGACAACTCCCAATTAAACAGGGACATATTTTTATTGTTCCATATTTTTTCAATAAATATTTAAAATTTTATGTTATTTTTTTTTACCATAATTTTTTAAATAATTATTTAAAATTTTAATATTATTTTTTGTTCAACGTATTTTAATAAAAAAAATAAATAAACTAATATCTTACTTAAAATATATCACTTTAAATTAAACTGTAAATATTAAAGGTTTATCGGTTTAATAAGCTAGTTTTAGCTTTAGCCAAATGGTTACTTCGTAATATTTTAATAATAATTAATAATTTTCTACCTCATACGTATAAAGTTTTTTTACCATATTGCTATAAGAGCATCCAGCTAAGGCACCATGATCGGGTGTTGGTCTCTGCCAGGTTGGAGAGTTGAGTTAACATATTGTTTGTCTTATATGTTTAGTTTGTCAGAGTAGGAGGTAGGATTTTGTTTTTGTCTTAATCTCTGTATTAGTCAAAGGTAGTTTGGTTGGTTAGGGTTATTTACTTGTTTGACTTTAATAAACAATAGATTAATAATTGTCCTGTCATTTTCCGAGAAAAAGACAAATGTGTCTAAATGTAAAATCTTGTCATGTAGACAAAACCGAATACTTAATAGTTATGTAACTATAATGTCTACAACCGAAAATAAATACACAGTTCCATTAACTATAGACAAAGCATATAATAACAATGAAAATCATGAGAAAGGTTCAGCATTCCCGGATACAAATAATAAAAGAGACACAACACAAATTCAATCATCATCCATCTGTATTATCGTCTACATGTTGTGCAATTATGTTTCTACCTATTGTCTAATTGAATTCAAAAATAACAAGCAGAGTGCAGGCCTACAACTGTATGTTGTTTTTCCTCTCTTAAAACAAAACAAATAACTCTAGATCGCATGTAATTTCCACGACCAGAATGGAAAAGCGTGCAAGTAAAGTTCACGGCCAGGAGAATGCCCATACAGTGAAACAATTGAACGAAGAACACGGAATCCAGGCACCGGTTAAACAAATCAAGACAGAGGTAATTCATAACGAACTATCACACCATTTCTTTTCCTTTTTAAGTGAAACAGAGTCAGATAGAATACATATAACTACTATTAAATAAGAGTTCAGTGTTATATCATCCAACCGAATGGAGTAAACAGTGGAGTCCGAACAGACCGTAGTCAAGGGTTTGACATTAAGAAAACCCTCGAGCCTAACTAAAGAGCAAGACCAAAGAGAACTACAAACTGGAATTTGTAAACAGAAGTATGCCCAGGTCGTGAAAACAACTCAAATTATACACAACAACTGAATAGCAAGGAGTAGCCGCTATAGAACTACAAACCCTAACTAAAAATTTGACAAACTGTGGTGATAGAGTCTACTAGCAGAGAATTGTACGGTTTGAAAAAACAAATCATTGAAATCCTCCATGACCAAGGTCGAACCCTCGACCTGTGGACTAGAGCAAGCCAAAGATAGACACATCACATTTAATAGTGGATGAATAGTGATATAATACAGATAAGGAAAGAATATAGCTTACCTGGAGGCGCAAAAGAACAAAGACCCTCATGCAACAGAGCCACAGAAGAGAAGAGAAGCCTGAGACAAGAGGAGCGGATGTTGATTAGTCCCTAAATCAGAAGAGGGCGGAGATAAAGCAAGGAGGGGCAAATTACTTGTAGATATAGTCGCGTGAGCCATTGTGCTTAAACCCTGTGCGCACAGGAACCGAAAATATAAAACGACTTTAGTAGTAGAACAGTATGAAGAAACATTGCCAACAGCAGGAAAGAACAATGGGAAGCCCAACAAACCAAACCAGACATCGATTCGAGGCAATAGCAGAGGAAATAACTCACTATGTAGAAGAATACAAGCGAACTAACCTCCAGAGCTCAAAGCAGGTTCATACGGTAAGGAAATTAGTTGCCAGCAACATAGGCGAGTCCGTGAAACCATATATGTTCGCAACCAAGACCAAAACAGAGCTTTCCATAGAGACCAGGACCGAAACAGATTATTTCGACATAAACCCTCACAGAGCTCCCACAACAGAGCGAAATACCAAAAATGACCGGAATGCCAAAGGGTTTTGTGTAAAAGATCAAGCGGGAAACGAGAATCGAGGCAGGAGTACAAGTTCACATTTACGAGCCTTATTAAATGATTGCAACCACAAACAAAAATATCCATTATTCATATCCATAATCAAAAGCCAAATCATCAACCAAATCTGCAATCATCATTAGCACTGGACAAACCTTATATCGAGCTATATGTTGGAGTGTGCGCTGGGTCCCATCACATATAGTCAATTGGTAATTATTTGGACTAATCTCTCTAAGAGAGCCAGGATCAATCCTTCTTGTTGTCACCAAGAATATATCTAGCAACTTGCAAGTCAGATATACCAAATCTTATGACTTAGCAAGAGATGAAACTCGAGGAATCTACTCCTTCAATAAAAATCATAACAAAACACTATACTCAATAAAATTTGAATAGACTTCGCCCAACAAAATTTACTATTAAACCAAACATCACTATATAAAAAATTTTATCTAACAAGAAAATGTAAGAAATAACATTAGCAAAACTTACTATTAAACCACACATCACTATATAAAAATTCTTAAGAATTTCTTAATTCTTATCTCGCGAGAGATAAAATTGTATAAGGAATAGCATTATCGGCTCGACTATCTGCTGACATTCATTATATTTGAGCATAACATACATCTGGGCTTGATGGTAACTTCGACTCTTCGGAATTAGGGTTTGCCGTAGAGATTGTGCCATACACGAAGGTTCTGTTCTTAACTTGCGGACGTTCTAGATCTCGGAGGTTCTCGCGAATTGATTCTGTTAAGGTGTTGAACTTGAAGACTGTAAGGATCTGATTAATTTCTACGGGAGAGTCAAAGTTCAACACTGAATATCTATCGTGGACTTTGCTTAGCGTTTATTCCACGACTAGATAACTATTATATGCGGTCAATTTTAAAGCTGCGGTGGAGGTCAATTTTAAGCTGCGGTGGAGTTCGACTTCCTACTCCTTTGAAGTTCAAGAAGTGGGGTTGAGTTTTTTTTGGTTATTTTGTATTTTAATATTTACTATATATATCAAAACTTTGCAACAAAATTCCATTTTTTTTAATTCATACTTAATAAAGAAATTAAATTATAAGAAATAGGAAAATAGAAATAATTAACTATTATTAAAACTCAGATTCATGGAGATGTATCGAATTTTTTGCGATACAAATGTAAAAGATGTTTTTGACTTTTTCAATGAAGATAAATTCTTGTTTAATATATATAATATTTGTAATTTTTCATTGTTTAAATTGGATTTTTGGATAAATAAATGTATTTAATGTTTTAAAAAATTTATGTTGGCATTTTGATTATGTAGATTATACAAATTAAATTTGTCATTCCAAAAAATCTCATCTATAACAAAAAAAAATCTTTGAAAAAATCAAAATATAAAATAATAAGATTAGTAAAATGTTTTAACAATAAAAAATGTTTAAAAAAATATAATATATGTATAAATATTTATTTTTCAGCCATATATAATATATACATAACTTGACATTCAAATATTTATATTCTAAGTTTACTAAATCAATAGTTTAATTTAAGTTTTATATTAAAAACAAAAAACATATAAGAATATAAGAATTATACATTTTGTGTAAATTTCAAATGAAAAATATCATTCTTTTATATTTTTATATTTTATTTCTCTTTAAGCTTACATTAAACTATATTATACATTTTTTTACACTAGAAAGTGAAAATATCATTTTTTTACTTTTAATTTTTTTTTTAAAATTTATCTAAAATTATGATGTTAATACAAACATCAAAATTGTCTTATTTATCTTTGAAAGTGAGAGGCAAATATTTTTAAGACATCTAATAACATCAATTTTTTAGTATAGTCTATACTATTCTTTTATTTAGAGAATATTTTATTTTATTCTAAAGTAGACACATGTCAAATTGACCTTGAGCATGGACAAAATCACACATCCCGATCATATTGAGTTGTAGAATGACCCTCAACGCTCAATCACAATTAGAATTAAGAGATTAAATAATTTTAAAACAACATTAAATAACAATTTGAATCTAAGTAGTATGAAAAATAAATTACATATCCAAACAAGAAAAAATTAAGTCAATTGGATTGGATCACCACCATAATAAAAGAACATTTGATCATATAATTGGACATAAAAATAATAGAGAATGATCCTAAGTAGTATCAATAATAAATTATATATTAAATCTATCAAAAAGGAAATGAATAAGCCAATTAAGTAGGTCACAAATATAATAAAAGAGCATTGAATCTTATAATCACATGTGTAAAGGAAAAAATATGAGACACACAATCAATAGTAAAAGCACTAAAAAAATAAGCCACAAATTGAAACAATGTATCTCATAGACGCAAAAAGTCGGCAAAGATAATCTAACATGAAGATAGATTCATCTTTCTCACGGTAAATTGGGTTGACTATAAATTTGGCATAGCCACTAATTCTTTGAGATTTAAAGGACCATGAATATTTAGATATGAGGAGATCATTCCAATAGACTAAGTTGAGTTAACAATGGAGGTATATGTTGGGAAGGAAGGTAAAGGGGCAACCATTCAAAATAGTAAAGTTATTATTAGGGTTAGAGACTAGGGTGATAAATAGGAATTTGGACCACTTCAGATCCTTTGTTGGAATTATTGTGGCCTTCCATGTCATAAAGGTCCTATGTTAAGTTGGATCTTGAGTAAAATTGGTATTATTTTCTTGGTTGAAACATAGGAGCATAATGATTCTAAGGTCCCTCACATAGATGGATTCATCTTGTTGTCTACATGGACCAAGAGGGACTGAAGGAATGGTTGTTATATAAATAGGAATGATTCTTTTAATATTTGGCTTCATTAGATTGATCAACTCAATTAGTACATTTCGATAGAAATTTCTAACAACAATGCTAGTAGGATTTATATTACAATTTCTTATTTTGTGACTATCAATTCTACCTTTTATAACAAATAAAAATTTCCCTTATAATACTCTAGGACAAGATGTTCACAATCCGAGGAATGAAAAGAGATATCCTCTTATTAGGTGACTTCAAGGCTATAATTGCTACTGACGAAGCTATTCCTCTAAGAAATTATTCCAACACTAATCCCTTGGACTTGATGGGGACCTTGGTTTAGCTATTAGGTACAACATAAAATTTGAAGACCGAACTGAGAATTTATTTGGTACCGAGTTGCTCAATATTTGTAGTTATTTGCAATGGTGTAAGTGGCCTAAGTCCAACCAAATGGCATGTATGCATGGTTTTCATAGTACTGTTGTGGATTATATCATATTAGATATCCTATTTTCAAACGAAATGGTAAATTTTCACCTCTTAAATTACCATAAGCAAGATAGTTGTGAAAATTAGAGATATATTCTTTTTGAAAAAAGTAAAGTTCATATTTTCTTAAAGGATATAAATAGGGCTCTACACCTATTAACTTATAAGGGAAACATCGATAACCTCTATAATAATTTCACTACTATCCTCTCCACTTTTTTTAACAAGTTACTATCCTCTCCACTTTTGTTAGCAAGTCTTATATTTTGGGAAATCATTTTGGCAAAATCAAGTTTTTTATTGTTGTTTTTTATCAAATCAATGATAAAAAACCAACCCTTGGTATGAGAATCATTGTAAATTTTGTACAAAAGAAATGATGAAAATGCTCCTAAGAAATACTTAAATTTTGTTGATTTAAACAAATATAAAGCTCTTCTTAAAAGGAAGAAAATGTGCTATATAAATGGAAAGTAGGAGCATTTTTTACATCTATTTAAACTATATCCTAGGATGTTTGGAGGAAAATTCTTATTCATAAATGTAAAGAACAAAATATGATTCCCTTTAGGAATTAGAATTCATATCACCATGAAGACTATTTTGAATGTCCCTATAGAATATGGAATAATTTCTTTGCACGATATTAAATTTTTGGTTAAGTGGCTCAATAGTGAGAAAGGTGATGACGTGGAAGTTAACAAAGCTGAAGTTTTGAAGATAAGAGAATTAATCCCTGTCACACACATACACAAGGTCTACAATTTAGCATTCAAACAAGGCTTCACTAAGCCCTTGATGAAGAAACCAATAGTTTCTATTTTTAGATGTGCGGATAAGAATATTTTCTCTAATTTTAGGATCATCATGACTAGCCCTATTTTATCCAAGTTGTATGGAATATTTTTGGAATAGAAGATTCACCGATGGCTTGAAATCCATGATGAGAGAACGAAAGGCCAAGTTATATTTAGGAGATATCATTCAACTATTGACCAACTCATTACTATTAGGATCATTATGTAAGAGTCATAATAATAAAATTGATCTCTTCAATCGTTTCATTGACTTCAAGAAAGCTTTGACATTGTTCCCACGATAAACCTTTGAAAAAGGTTGGAAGAGATAATGGCTCCTCTTGAGATGAGGGATGTTGTGACATGGCTGTATGATAATGTTATTACCATGCTTAGGATGAAAATTTATCTTTCAAAATAAATTAACTAAAATATCGAAGTCAATCAATGATGTCCCTTGTCCCCCTACCCTTTTTGGCATATACATTAATAAGCTACAAAAGTTTTTAAAATATGGAGGTTGTATTTGCCCCATGCTCGTCGATATTGCCACAAGTATCCTCCTTTATGTTGAAAAAATTTCTATTTTTGCTTGGAGTACTTACAATATTGATAGAAAAAAAGAATATTCCAAGAATTTTCTACAAAGATGGGCATGATTGTTAACACTGAAAGAAGAAGAAGAAGAAGAAGAAGAAGAAGTCATTTTAATAAAATCTAGAAATATCGCATATGATAATTTCATATATGAATAAGAACTTGAAGGAAGTTCCCTCACAAAAATATATGAGAATTAATCTCCATCACAAGCTAAACTAGAATTGTAGTTTTGGAAAAAGGATAAATGGAGGATGGAAAGCATATTATGGACTTGAAACAATTTTATGTTGGAATATCTTAGGATATGGAATTAAAAGAAACACCCCTTTGAGACTCTCATCACCCCTGTTATGTTATATGGATGTGACATTTGGGGTTGTAGTACCTCCAAAGAGTCATATCGAGGAAGAGAGAATAGACCCAAAAGAAGTTTATACCATACAATATCAGTATTAAAGGAAATACACACTATGTTATCCTCCCATCAAAGGAATCATTTCCCCCATTTAAGGAAAGGATATGATTAGGTATTCTATGTACAAGAAAAGTTCAAACAACATGGAAAATAAAACGCTTCCTAAAATTGCTTTAACTCTAAACAAAACCACCAACCTCAGCTCAAGGAGGGATGGCATAAGGATCCACAATCTTAGCCAAATTATTGGGGGATAAAGAAGGATATTTTATGTAGAATAAGGATACTATCAAAAATATGATTACATCAAAATTTAAGTAGAAATTGTGGGGTAATGAATAGTTAGAAGGAAAAGGGAATATAAGATATTATAAAGAGGTGATCAACCCAAATATCGAAAATCAAAATTATCTCTTTGTCTTGGTTAGCGTAAAGAAGAAAAAAAACATTGCTAAAATAAGAAGTCATGTGTTGCATAGTGAAATTAAGCATTGGTCTATCCTAAACAAATTGGCTGAAATATTTTATTACCTTTATGTGTTGAAAATGAAAATAACTTTCTCTTAAATTGTCTAACTTATACTCACCTTAGATTTAAAAGTTAATATATTTTTCCTCCACCAATCTTCTTAAACTCTTATTCAATAAAAAACTATAATAATATTAAAAAAATTATATTAAATGATTTTTATAATATTTTTGAGAATAAAAAAAACTCTAAAAAATTTCAAATAACTCACCTTCTAGATTTTATCCATCATTTATGACTTAGTGAAACTTAATAATCATCCTCTTAAGAATCATGTTAACTCATCTAATATTTTAACAAACATATTAACTTTTTGTTTTGAGAATTAGGTAATAGTGTAAGCAATATTATGATATATGGCTTTTACCTAATAGATAATAAAAAAAAATATTCATCACACTTCAACAATTATAAATCGTTGTATCACTAAGTGAACCTTAATAATCATCCCCTTAAGAATCATGTTAACTCATCTAATATTTTAACAAAAATATTAGCTTTTTGTTTTGAGGATTAGGTAATAGCGTAAGCAATATTATGAAATATGGCTTTTACATAATAGATAATAATAATAAAATGTGCATCACACTTCAACCATTATAAATCGTTGCTCCACAATAGTTAAGAAATGAAAAAATGGAAGCATGACTAATATAACCGACTTGACCAGCGCCTTCTCAACTCATTTTTCTAAACCATGCATTTAATGAGATCTTTTATTCACACAATATTCTTTTCATAATATTCCTGGTTTACTATGTGCAGCGTTGTCTTCACTCGTTACCGTTCATGAGCATGCACAATCAATTTTCATGTAACAATAACTTTAAATTAAATGTATAAGTGGTGTAAAATCAAGTTTGCAATTTTAGTTAAAAAAAAAAAAAGTTTTAAAACAAAATTGGATTAAAAATGGTTTAAAAATGCTTTTTAGTTTAAAAAAACACATACTTATAAAAACAAACCAAAAAAATTAAATACCTTATTTATTTATTTTAATTAATTTATTCTTTTACAACTGGCATTCCATTATCAAAACCATTATTAATATAATAGATTTAATTATCTATGATTTTAGATACTAGATATAAAAGATTGTACTCAATTTTGAAAAGTAAATTATCATAAATTATTAAAAGGAAGTTCTAAATTTGTGTATTAGTTATAAAATAATTAAATATTAATTATTATTATTTTTGTCATATTTTTAATTTTTAAACATTAAAATGATTTAAAGATAGATTCTATAATATTTGAATATAAATTATAATAAATAAATGATGATGATGAGTAATGTCTATTAAGACCAATGCAGCCTATTGGATTTCAAGAAAAGAAAAAGAATTTAATTGTGATTCTTTGATATCTTGTTTCTATGATCAAAGAGAAGGAAAAGAAGTGCTCCAAGATCACCATAGTTGGGTTGGCTTAATAACTCAAGAATATTATATGATCTGCTTGCTGATCTAAGAAAATAAAATAAACAGAGAAAAACTACAAAAACAGACTTTAGAAACAGGGTAATTGCTAAAACAACAGATCTGAAGATTAATATCAAATACACAGAAGTGACAAGTCAGTCTGTAGTCATGGAGAGAGGAATACACAGTACACAGGTCTGCAAACAATGTCACTGTATATTATTATTATTTTGGAAGAAGAGATATCCCCTGTTTTAAAAACAACGATCTCATTCTCCTTATTACCAAAAAGATAAAAAGAAAAGAAAACTGCGTAATTAGATATTTCCCTTTTTCAGATGTGATGTTTCCAAAACAGTTCGCTTTTTCTTGATTGCCCAGTCAGTGAGCTGTTGCTGATTTTTCAGTCCGTTCTGGTTGCCCAATTCCTCCCTGTTTAGATCAGGAAGCGTCCCAGCTTCCTCCACCAACTGAGGGAAATTGCGTTGCAATGTTTCTGCATTGATCCATTTGCCCTGTGCTGGAGTGTGTCCTTTCCGACCAACCAAATAGGAGAAGTATGGCTGATGTCGTGTATCCCATTTCTTGAAGTCCAGAATTGTATCTTTGAGCAGAGGAGGCTGAAAATCTGGAATATTATCAACCGGATGATGAATTG
>APFE031198338.1:22239-57467 GCA_000404065.3 Pinus taeda
GCCACACCAACCGCTAACATGACATGCTTTTTCCCATGAAGATACGAATCGATGGCCTTTTCACCATGGAGTGCCATAATAAAATACCATGTTACCGTCTACTCCATGCCCTCGTGAGAAATTAAATTTTATTATTATTAATTTAATGATAAAAATGATTTAACGAAAGCATTGATATCAACTTATAGAGTATAAAATTATTTAATTTTTATTACTTACAATTGTAAAACCACCATGGATTTGGTAGAGAAGCCTATAAAACAAATTTATATTGCTTTTGTTCCATAATTTTTCATGAGGCCCTATCATGTAATAATGGGACATTGCCTAGAATTTATAGTCCCTAACTTCCTGAACTGCCATGGAAAATGAATTATAAATTAGTGATACACATTCATGGTGTTTAGTACTAATAATCACTCTTTAGCATACAAAAGTTATCACTAATTACAAGTTAATGTGTCTTGTTTTCAGTGAAATGTTTCAATAGTTAAAAGTAAACTATTTGTGGGAAAGTCTATGAACTCATTAAATACAACTATTTTTCTATTGATTTTAATTTAATGTTTGGTAGTTAAAATTATGAATGATCTCATGAGTGGTCTATCAAACTCTTGGCTAAATCTTGTCATTAGACTTAGTCTTAAGTATAGCCAGAGTTATTAAGTTTTCCCACCTTGAATTGAAAAGTTGTATACTATTATTTATAATTTCTTACATAGACAATATTTAGTTCTATTTCTATATAGATGATAATTTTATGATAATGAGACAGTCTCGAATACTACATTAGTGGCTATGGATTCAAATAAAGTCATTTCAATCAAGTTTCATGACCATGTATGGAAGAATATTACATATGAATGGAAAGATAGAGAAGACCGTGTTGATAGAAAATGATTATATAGGAGACATCTTCCTTCATATGAAGCCATAATGATACAACGATGACATTATGTTGGATATCAAGGAAGTCACAATGGTTTGAAAGCTTGTTATCAAGCTATTCCAAGTGGACACCCTCACAAAGCTACCCCACCTTCTAATGTTTGGCACTATTGGAGAGGTGTTGAAATGTACAAAATCCTTGATTAGTTGGATATGAAAGCAAGTCTCTCTACTTGGACAAATCATCCTATCCTTGCACAACACATCCATGCAACATTTGACCTTTCCATGGATGGGTAAGATGTGATGAACACATTTTAGGTTGTGGGAAAGCATATTTGACTCAAAGTGGATCGTAGGTTGTATTAACACTATGGCATGAAAAGAGGAGGCCACAGAGCTATAATTATTTTGATTAATCATGACTAGATTCACTTTACATGCCAATAAATCAGTTGTCACATTATATCAAGATATTTGGGGAACCAAAAAGATTTCTTAATAAATAAATACCTTAAATAATTAATGCAACTTAAAATGGATAATAATTGATGCAACTTAAGATGGATAGGTGAAACTTGACATTATCATAAAGTGGTTCATGTATGAAAAATACACTATAGATGTCTACACATTAATATCCATTAAAATATGCATATATTCCATACATGCATAAATGATACACTAAGATGTTATTAAATATCAATATAATTGAATTGATACTTTGAAATCTTTAAAATAAATACTCTTCCTATAAAAAAAATTAATAAATCATAAAGTGAGTGATTAATAAAAAAAGTACTTGCTTTACAAAATAAATTCTAACTTTTATAAATACTATATAATTGAATATTATTTTCAAATTATGAAATGAAATTATATTAACTTAATTTTAAATAATTAAAATTTAAATAATATATTTTTAATATATAATGTAAAATAATTAATAATAAATTATTTGTTCAGTCATTATTAATTATATTGATTAAAAAGTTACCCATGGAAACTTCATCGTAGTAATTAATAACTTTAATGAGATGATTCGATGTTTTTGGCATAAAAATCATATCAGAATGGGATGGATCATATTTGTTAAAAATTACCCATGGAAACTTCATCATGGTTAATTAATAACTTTTATTAGATTTATTCAAAGTTTTTGGCATAAAAATCAGATCAGAATGGGATGTTTCAATGTATTCGTTATAAAAACCGGAAAAGATATCTCTTTTATTTTTAAATATAACGAGGTATAAGAAGCTGACAGAATACAAAAATGTTAATTACACATGGATTTAATTGATTAGCTACAAGAAAGTAGGCTTAGTGGAAGACACTCACACGATATGATAGGTTAATTCATGGTATGATTGCTTTGTTAAAAAGTCCGGGGTCTAAAATAATAAGCATGGTACTGGAATATTACAAAGTGATAAATAATGTAAAAATTGTTATTGTTAAATATAATTATTATAATGAAGGGAAATTGAAATGAAAATTTATGTAAAGGGAATTTAGGTTGAGAGCCCAATAATTGCATCAAGGTTGATTATTTTAATAATTTATTTTTTTGCTAGATTAAATAAAAAGATGGTTGATTACAATGTATCATTGAAATGTTAGTTGATAATGAAAGTTTTAAATATTCTAAAAAGATATTTAAAATTTATAAATTTAAAAGCTTATGGATTGTAATATTATAAGAATAACAAAAATATTTCGCATAGTCCATCGCTAATATCCTAAAATAAAATCAAAATTTTATACATTTTAAATAGTATATTGATTGTGTATCATGAGAATAGAAAAAAACATTTTGGGTAGAGTCCATGCCTTTTTCCATCATTGGTTTGTTCAAATTTCGTATGAGATGTTGAGCAAAGCTCGTTGAAATGCCCGCCAAAGAGTGCTTTGAATGTTGTTTGAAAATAGCCAGACCCCTAAATCAAAGTACGATGTAAAATTAAAGTTTCCATGGAGGTTGTCGAGATGGATGTCATTTGATTATGGTTGATCTGAAGTGTAAGAATTTATTCTTATATATTTTATAACCAATATTATTGACGAGCATCCATTGCTCAAGAACTCATAGATTCATGAGGGATGCCCACAACCCCTTGCTATATTGTATCATAAACCAAACTCTCCCAAATCACATGGAAATCTAAAATAGAAACTGAACAACCAATTAAAAACATGTCATCAAAGAAACTATGAACAAAATGACATGGTTCCTCCAATGTCAAAATAGTTTTAAAAGGGCATGGATAGGCCATTCTTGAAGCTAAAATGAAATTGGCACATTGAGCTTTTCTAGAATGCTTGAGAATGAAAATATAAAAGGCATAAACAATGAGAAATAACCATAGCATATCACCATGAAAAGAGATTACATGCTATGAAAATTGGTGTTAGAAGAAAATAAGAGATAAAACAACTTCAATGGTGTACTACAATGGTGTTACAAGAAAAGAAGAGATAAAACAACTTCAATGGTGTACTACAATGAAGATATAAGTGTTTCATTACATTGCTTAAGTTTCCAATACTGACTAGTGCCAGATTGAGATTTTCTTAAAGATGTTTCTCAGGGACACAACTCACAAAAGAAGAAACAGACAAAAACTTAACAACCACACCTACTTATCTTATAAGAAGAGCAACACCATCTACATAGGCCCATAGCACTATTATATTTACATGCCTCCATTTTACAGGGAACTATGAGCCTAATACCACACAAAAATATGAGAGACTATCTCTTCTTGGGTTGAAGTCATATTTCCTTTCAATATTTGTTGCTACATGTTTACATGACCCTTCATATAACTCTAAGGATTCACCATCTAATTCTGATGATGTAGGGTGTCTCAACTCACATCTCGATACCCTTCCATATTAACACAATACATGGTTAGTGCAATTCATCTCAAAGCTATTGAAAAGAACAAGGGAGGAGATAATGGTAATTTTCCCTCTACATATCATGAACTAGCTTCCTCATTAACCATGATTTTTTTTTAGATCCATCCCAACATTGGATAGGGTTTGGTATGATTGATGATTCAATTCCTCACTCAAGTTCATTATGGGAATCTCACTATTGAGCACTATACCAAAGGTTTAGAAAACCAAGGACAAGGTTGATAACATACCCAAGACAATCATGTACAGGTGCACATGGATAGTGGAGGCTTCCACCACCCCAAAACACCCTTTTACAAACCTTTTCTTACCTTAATATGTTCTCCATTCACCAAATTTTCCTCTTCCAACAATTGGTCTAAACATGGAATAGATTGGTATGATAATTGATTGTTGATTAACAACGACCCCCCTACAACACTAATTGTCGTATTTTCCATTCCATATCATACCTAATGAAATCACCCTTGAGCATGGATATGTTGAGTAAAAAAAATACACAACATTTGGAACAATGTATCTTTTTATTAATATTGGATAACAAAGTCCATAATTATAAAGTAGAATACTTAGATGTAATATATCTTGCTTGAGTATATTCACTTTGTTTACATTTATATTATTAATTTAGGTCTCGTGTTATTTATTCTAATTGTTTTTTTCATTATCTAATCACATTATGGTAATTTAGTTAACTAGTTGCATCTTCATCTTCCTCATTGTCACTCCATATTTTGTGATTCCTAGATTACTTAGCATTTATGCATTGGTACTCTTCCATTCCACAATATTTCCTTTAACACTAATTTTTTTAATTATATTCAATTTTTTTAATTAATCATGGTTCTTTATTTTAAATTTAAAAGTTTTTTTTAGTATAATAACTTAACTTGTTCTCAAGCAATATCATTGAGCTATAATGTGTCTCATCAACTTTGAATCATGCATAATTATCACAAGATTCTTTAAAAATTATGTTTTGATCTCTATACTTCACAAAATTTACCTCTCCAATTTTCTTTGCACACACAAGTTATGTCACATTCATGCTATTTATTATTAACTTTCTTTTATGCTTACTTGATTTCACTTCACCTTAAAAATGACTTCAATAATTATACATAAAACTTTGATGCTTATATGTCAAATACTTGGATTGGTGTGCCTTTAATATATGTATTTACTAGAATATATCTAAATAATATACCTTTGCTACATGTCTTGACTGAACTATTTCCAATACAATAAAAATTATTTTAAAGATATTTTGTTTGAGGAATTTTTCCATATTTTATAAATTAAAATATAATATGCATTCAAAATTCAACCAATTATTTTTTTAATATTTTTTTATTATTTCAAAATTGATTTATTTTTTATTTTAAAACCGATTAATTTAAATTAAATGAAAAAAATCATTAACCTTAAAAAAGCATTTATTATATATTTCCCAAATATAAATATCTGTGAATAAAGTGCCCTTAAATGAAAATATTAAATAATATTAGATACTTTTACTCATGAAATCCATTTGAGAATCACACGATGAATGACCGAATGTGCATTGGCTTTGTTCAAATGATTTGACGGTTTTGGTATATAAAATTCTCTAATTATATAAATGGGGTTGAGGTTTATTTGACTAGCTATAAGAAAGTAGGCGAACTGAAAGCCTCTCCAATAAATGTTAAATTTAGAATGGACATTCATTAAAGATTGCTATGGTAAAAAGGGTGGAGAAGTAATGTAGCAGGAGTGGACAATATTCGCTTTAGTAAAAAGGACGAAGATGTAATATAACAAGGGCTTGGATGGGATATAATGAAGTGACAAGTAATGTGATTTAAGTTATAATCACATAGTATAAAAGGATTTAAAATGATATTATACTAATTTTTTTAATTAAATTATAATTTTTAATATTATAAAATTTTTAGTATAAAATAATAATACCTATATAAAAGTTATTACCTATAGAATTGACTTTATGTTTGTGTTTTTGAAAATTAAAAAAATAATTGTGTTGTTAGGTGTATTTACAATTTAGTATGAAGAGGAGGGTGTGAGTATGTCATGTCTCCAATAAAATAATAATATAAATAAAAAACTGATATCTATCCAAAACAAAAATGAAACTAACCATATAAATAAAAAAAACTATAATATAAGTCTTTTAATATTTCTTTTAATCAAATATTTGTAAAATGAATTTTTAAAAAGAAAAACCATATCCTATGGATATATTAAAATATTTAAAAACATAAATATTTCTTTGTCAAAGATGTAATATTTAAAAATATTAATTTGATATAGTTTTATTATAAATTTATTATCATATCATGTAAAAAAATATCAGTAAATTTAATAATAATATTAATACTATTATTATTATTATATTATTTAATCTAATATTAATATTAATATTATTAGATTTAATAACTTTGGATTAATAATTTGAGGAAAGGTTTGCATCTCGAGGTATTTGATCCCTCTCGACCCATGATAGATTTGAAGTTAGATGCATCTAGGTTGGTTATATAACATAGTATTGAATGACTCTCTTAAAACTATTTTTCCTTGGAGTTATAAAAATAGTAAAGAATTGACTAATTAGTCCACCTCTTTGAGGTTTTTTTGGCTTTTGCCTAACCAGGCGTTAATGAATTGATTCAACAAAATGAAATTTGATCATATACTCTCAAAATTTAGAGCATGTTAATCTTCTTTCTCATTTCCATTCCAATTTTCTACATAGCTATGTATAACAAAATTGATATTTGAAATTTCTTTGTAGAGAGCATCAATTTTATTCCCACTGCCTATAACTTACATGGTGTCCTAGCCTTGACCCACTCCCTCTATTTTGGAAATAATAAAGGATTTTTTAATCTAATATAACTCTATTGGCTTCAATATTTTAGTATCATGAGTTTGAGAATACATAGCATCAAGAATCCGGATTTGAAAATTGATCACCACAAACACTTTGCAAGATTTAAAAATTTGGGTCTTTAGAAATGTCTTAGTTCTTACATGCTAGGTATGAATAGTTAATTTAAATGAACCAATATAAAGCAAGCATGTTACTTAACATAAAACTATGGAGAAATACGAGAAAGGAAAAGAAACATCACAACAACAAAGTAATAAGGGGGTTCACCCAAATTGGACTACGTATCTCGACCCTGCTTCAGTAGTGGGGTGGGCACTTTATTGATCTCAACAAATAGATAACAAGTACATGCAAATCTTTGTCAATACAAGAAAGGGAGTCTCTCCTTGAGTGGCATTGTCTCTCCTACAAAGAGACATTCTCCTATAAACAACTCTCACTCATAGAGTCATTCACTTTCAACAAGGAAAGAAAGCATAACAAAAGGAGACTCTCACATAAAGTGACAATAGGTCCTCATGAATCCACTGCTCATAATCAACTCATATTCATCACCTTCACAATTGTCACACAATTTGGAGACCAATTACTATAAACATGACTACTTCCTCATAAAGTTTCAAAATTGCCTTATCTCAAAACCCCAATTTGAATATCATCTAAAAATTGATTGCTCAAAAGATAAAATAGACATCCATAGATGAATTACTTGCAAAATTTTGAGTCATTTGAGTATAAAGTTGACTATGTTTTTCTGAGGCACTCAATACCTCCCTCTCAACACTGCCTTGGAAAATGTGGAGGAATTAACACTAAACCACCCAAACTAATGATGACACATTGGCTGGTTCCAATGTCAATTACAATGTTTCCATGCTACTCAGAAGGGTAAAAAACCCTTATCTCAACTCTTATGGCACTAAAAAAGGCCTCAAAATGGCCAAAATATACCTCCATTTACAATCTCCTCTCTTAACCGTTGAACAAAACTCCTTCCCTTCCAAATACTAAAAATACTAGGCTTATAGCCCAATGGTTTCTTCATTAGTTTGGTTTCCCGCAAGTCATGAGTTTGATTCAACAAGGTCTGAAAAAGTGTTGTCCTCAACGCTTGAGTCATTCTTGATGCTTCTGTATAAAATTCTCATTCTCCCATGTGGAATCTTCAATGGGTAAGTTCTTCCACTTGATGAGACACTCTGAAATTTCTTCCTGCAGTTACCCTCTCAGTAATCTTTCTAACTCCACAAGTCTCATCAAGATTGGATTCTCCAATGAAGAGTTATGCCAAATCTCCCACGATGACTTGAGTATACACTGGTTCAGTAGTGTGAACTTGTAGGATGTTTTGCGTGTCACTGTTTCAACCTTAGCTTCTAAAAATTATACCCAAACAAACTACAGTGCGTCCCCTTTTTGTAACGTCTTATGAAAATTCAATCTAATGCTCAGAGTCAAAGTTATGATGTTTTTTCCAATGTGACTTGTTTGGAATGTAATTCGGAAGTCTGCAAAAACCCTTGCTTCCTCAGATTATATCTTCGCAAATATAGCGAGACAGGATCTAAAATTAGCCGATGATCCGGATTTAAATAGGAATGCACAAATTACAGAGATAACCATAAATATAGAGATGAGATAACCATAGATACTGATATGCAGCAAAAATAATACTTCATTTCATCACTGTAAAATACTGATATATGCTTACAAACAGAAATGGAAATAAATCAGCTAGGGCAATGGTAGCTTATCTCTGAGAAGAGATGTGCTAACTACATGCCTCTGAACTGTGTTACAATGAGGCTTGGAGGCCTATTTATTGTTGAGAAACAATGGAAAACCCTTAACATTCCAAAACCTAACCCTAGAAGATGAAACGCCAAACTGTGGGCCCCGTTTGGGTAAATTGGTACATCAACTTCCCGAGGTCGTAACTTTGGCATACGATCTCCGTTTGACGTGTACAATAGTTTGTTAGAAAGAACTATTCGAGCACTACCACTTTGGGAAGGGAAACATCAGTCCACGTACCCTTGTTGCCCCCAGAATTCCCAAAAAACGTCGTTTAGGGCCTCAAAATGGCTCCGGAAGTTTAGGACTCGAAAAACTGCTAAAAATAGTAAACTGTGCTACAATTTAGGAAACTGAAAAACTGAAAGAGACAGTTGTGGGAGTCCAAATGGGATAGGTGGGTGGCCACCAACATCCACCTGGATCATTCCTCCCCCCTTGGGAAGCAATGGTCCCCATTGCATTGAGTTCCTCCCTAAGATGAGGAAGCTTCTGCTGAGATACATCTCTGGTGAGTTGTTCTACAACCTCTGATGTGTCTAGAAATGGTGGGAAGCATGGTTGATGATGGTCCACATTAAACACTCGGTGCAAGCGAAGGAATGGGGGAATGTTGTGCTTCAAAGCATTGTTGCACGTAGCCTTGGTATTGGTGTAAGGACCACGTCGGAGTGGTCTGAGTTTCTGATGGGTTCTGGTAAGGCATTCTCTTTGTAGATGTAACCAAACTTTGTTACCCACATGAAACTTGTGTGGTACCCCTGTGGGTGAGGAGAAGTTGTTCCTGTTTCTGTCATGACCGTATCCCTTTGCTGCTGCTGCTGCATGGAAGAACCCTTGGCAGGGGTCATGGATGTAGCAATGATCTTCCCCTTACTTTGGGAGCAAACTAGACAACAAATAAATTTGCTAGTCTGTGATATGAGCTTGCTGCCTTTCTTGGCAGTGATCAAATAGGTGGCGGTAGGCGGGGCTACCTCCGGTATCCTATATAATGAATTATCCAAAGAAATAATGACCGCACAAGGCCTTGACTCATACACAGCATATCGCCTCCACAAGTATGGTTGGCCTAATAGTACATCACAAACATCCAAAGGTGTAGCATCACACAATACCTCGTCTGTGAAGGGATTGATGCTGTAGGGAAGGCGGCACTACTCGCGAACTTTGAGATCTCATCCTTCATGAAGCCACCCGATACTGTATGGTTGCGGGTGTGGTGTAGTCAGTAGGCCCAACTGCTTCATGACCTCTGTTGAAACGAGGTTCTTTTGGCTGCCACTATCGATAATGAATTGTAGCGGCGAACCCTTCACTCACATCTGTGAGTGGAAAAGATGCTCCCCTTCCTCTGGATTTTCGAGCTCATTTTTTTGGATCTTGGCGGTGACAACAGTGGCGCTGGAATCTGCACCAATGATCTGCTTCCCTTTACCATTCCCCTTGTCGGGTTCTAGCTCAGGGTCGGAACATGCATATGATTCGGAAGCCTTCAACTCAGCCACCAATGACTGCTTGGTCTGACACTCACTTGTGTTATGAGTGGGACTCTTGTGGAACTCACACCACTTTCCTGTGTCCTTTTTCGTCTTCGTGGTGTTTTTATTTTCTTGCGGCTTCGACGTGTTGTCTTGGGTCACCCCACCTCGGCTTTGTGCTTTGGTCTTCGGATTTGCAGATCCAAAGTCTCACCTTTTTTGTTTGAACTTTTGCTCTATTTTAACAGCGTATCAGTATGTTGTGCCGAGTGAGGAGATTTTCAAGAACTCCATCTCTTCCTGGATGTATCTATGTAGGCAACCACGGTATTTGAGTACCATATGCAGCTCAGAATCTTTCATACCCAACTGTGTGTGAAGGGTATGAAAAATGTTTGTGAGCTCTGGCACATCTTGGTCTCGTCCCTACCGCAGTGTCGTCCATTTGATGCATTTGTCCTCATAGCTTTTGACAGGGTAGTATTGCTCCTTGATGGCATCCCATAAGTCATTCCAAGTGGGTGCAGCTAAAAATAGTGAGCCTGTACTTTCATCCTTCTGCTCGCAGTAGGTTTCCCACCAGTCCTTGACGGGGGGGGTTGCTTTGAGAAGAGCGAAAACAATATTTTCCTGACTCGAAAATTCATGAACAGAAAAATACCCTTCTAGCAGATTTAACCATTTATCTACGACATCTGTATCTATTTGACACTCGAATATGGGTATTTCAAAATTAACTTGTACCTTGAAGGGTGTGGCATTTCCAGAGTAGCTGTTGGAAGCCGATGTGTTGCTTCTAGGTAGCCGCTGAAGAATCTGCGCAAAGCTAGCCATCATCGCATTCCTTTGCCACTCGAGGGCTTCTGCAAGCAAGATTTTGATAGGATCTCCTGCCCCCTCGTCTTTCTTCTCATCCGCCATGGGAGGCCGTCGGGATTTGCAAGGCTGGTCTTGCAAAGGTTCGACTAGTTCAAGCCCTAACTCCTTATATCCTGACCTCGTTGGGCACATGCAAAGAAAAACAGAGAAAAAGCAGACCGCTCTGATACCACTGATTCGAATTTAAACAGGAACGCACAAATTACAGAGATAACCATAAATATAGAGATGAGATAACCATAAATACTGAGATGCAGTGGAAATAATACTTCATTTCATTACTGTAAAATACTGAAATATGCTTACAAACAAAAATGGAAATAAATCAGCTAGGGCGATGGTAGCTTATCTCCGAGAAGAGATGTGGCGGCTACATGCCTTTGAACTGTGTTACAATGAGGATTGAAGGCCTATTTATTGTTTAGAATGGAAAACCCTTAACATTCCAAAACCTAACCCTAGAAGATGAAATGCCAAACTGTGGGCCCTGTTTGAGTAAACTGGTACATCAACTTCCCGGGGTCGTAACTTTGGCATACGATCTCCGTTTAACGCATACAATAGCTCGTTAGAAATATCTATCCAAGCACTACCAATTTGGGAATGGAAACTTCAGGCTATCTCTACATTTTGCCCCCAGAATTCCCAAAAAACGTCATTTAGGGCCTCAAAACGACTCCAGAAGTTCAGGACTCGAAAAACTGCTAAAAATAGTAAACTGTGCTACAATTCAGGAAACTGAAAAACTAAAAGAGACAGTTGTGGGGGTACAAATGGGATAGGTGGGTGGCCACCAACATCCACCTGGATCAGATAAGGTTCAAACTGATTTATTCTCAAATGGGTTTTTGGTTTAGCTTCTGAAACTTCGTAGCGAAAGAGTTATAGTGAATATTCCATGATAACCTATTTTAGATTTGAGTCCAGAGCTTGCAGAGACCCTAACTTCCTCAGATCACATATCTAAAAATATAGCGAGACAAAATATGCAATTTGGACCAGAGGTTTAGCGAGATTTAGTCTCAAATGGGTTTTTTTCTTTTAGCTTCTAAAACATTGCAAAAAAATGTTATAGCGAACATTCCATGATGACCAGTTTGGAGCAGCGAAAACCTAGAAACCAAAGCTCTGATACCAAATGTTATGAAACCAGCTCACAAAAGGATAGAAAAGATAGATCAACACCTTAGAGTTCAGCCTCTTTGAGGGGGCAACCTCCTTTACATTACACAAATGAACAATTCTTGGATGATTCAAATGACAAAACCTCCTTTCTATACATAGGAGTCTAAGGGGTTACAATGTAACGAAGTTGACCTAACAGTAATAATATAAAGGCACAAAAATAACAATAGAGGGATTCTATGGGGCACAATAATAACAATATGGGGACAATACGAGCACAACAATAACAATAATAGATACAACGAAAATAGTAATGGGGGAATCACTAGTATTATAGGGACCTAACATAATGTTTTATGGTTTTAAATTTAAATATGGTTTTTGGCCCACCTTTTTCCTCCATCGTTGGTTATGTGGTATCCCATGGAACCATGGGTCATTGGTCCTTGCACCCTACGCTCCTGTCGTGGTTCTACTCCTTTAACTCCTGCCACCTAGTCACATTATGGAACATAATCGTGGGTTGGGCCAGTTAGGCATGCCTTCTAACCAATGCATTATCCCCAATCGTTGGGCGTTGAATCTTTAAATATGACCAGTGCCCTTTGATTACCAAGTGACATGCATGACGCGTTGGTAGGAAGTTAGTTTGGTAATTTAGAGATCAATGGTTTGAATCATGGGGAGGTTAGTTAAGGTAATTAAAATTTTAATGTGAATTCGAAGACCACATGGTGACCTTTCATAGGGCCACGTGGTGCCCTATGATTGGTCCACGTGGTGGCTTCTCATTTACCCATCTAACCAACCGTATGCCATATCACCTGTTGACATCAACTGGCAACTAGACTGCACAATTGCCACATGTCCTCACATGATTGGTCCCTGTTTGGTCTGTACTTCCATCTACCATCCGCCATCTCATACATTGGTCCATCCATATATCCACCACATCACTTCCATACACTGCCACTTATTTTCTTGCCATAGGGCGATGTGGTAGTCTCTGACCAAGATACATGGCACCCATCCAATGGGCCTTTCATGCTTATGTTAGCACCAACTATATGTCATTTCACTACCGTACTCTACGACTTATCACGACCTGACTATGCCACATCATTACAATATGCCACGACCCTTACCACCTGTCCTACACTATTAGAGTTTGTACACTGCCATGTCATCATTGTACAACCAACTGTCAATTGCAAAGTGAAATAGTCAGATTCCCCTTCTTCGTACTAGTTCTGACTCGATTGTACCATGAGGTAGTCAAAATCTAGCCTTTGACTTTTTCCTTGTGATGACCCATAATTTGACCCACAATAACTTTGTCATATAGAGGCCTTTCTTTCCCATTAAAATTGTGTTAGATTTAGAATTTTGAGCTCTACGCGATGGAGATATTTACAAATAATTTTTAAATAGTCAAATTTTGAGCATTTTAAGATCCACCTAGATCAAATCCAAATTGAAAACTCTACTTTTACTCTTTCAATAAATTTTGGATTTTTTTTTATTAAAGGTTGATTCCATTTTTTCCATTGGTACAAGCTAAGAATTAATTATGGAAGTCTTCTACTAGCTTTGCAAGACTGGCGTGGACTTGAGTCATACATTTTTAGGTCTAGGTGTTATAAGGATGCTTTCAATGGGTTATATTGTTTCTAACAAGTGTACTTTTTCTCCTCTTAGGAGTAGGAATTTTATTTCTAAGCCACATAGTTAGTGGTTGCTTGATGGGTGAGGGAACCATCAATAATGTTGTAGGACATTCCAAACCAATCCGCTAGTATAACTTCCAAATCCATAAGGTGTTTTCGAATAAGACCAAGAGGGATTAAAATAATCTTAAAAAAAATTATAATTGTAAATGTATCCCAAGGAGAGAGTATCTAGGTGAATAGAGGAAGAAGTTACCACAAATTGAAACAAAAGTAAACCCTTAAGGCTAGATTTTGGATGAATAAGAATAGAATTTTGAGAGGTTGATGTACGAAGGGTGTATCAAGACATTCAAACTTGTTTACTACCCAATTTAGAATTTAGTTTCCTTGATTACGATGATATAAAACAATGTGGAACATATAAAACCAAATATAATGAAAGATAGAATGCCAAGAGGAGGAGATTGAGAAAAAAACATGTTATATATTGAGTGTGTTGTACCCTAAGTCAAAACCACCAACCTCATTTCATTCATGATGTTGGTTGACAACTAGAAAATTTTCAACCCTAGACATGATCTTGGGTTTATATAGTCTTGTATTATACATGATTTTAGGGTTTCTCAAGAGCACAATTCCATTGTGGAGAAAACTATTACGTAAATTGATTGTGCTTAAATGAGTACCCATTTTCTATCCATCGCTAAGTGATATTCTTAAAAATATCTTCCACCTTTTATTCCTGTAGCTTCCAAGCACATGAGAAACATCTGACAGTCTCCCCTCACATTGCTATGTTGAGAGAAGGCATAGGCATCCCATCTAGGTGCGTCCTCCATTTTTAAGATATGTGAAGCTTAAAAAATTAGTGTATACTGCCATGAATGGCTAATGCATTATATTCTTTAGTAAAATGTGAAAAATAGTTTTTTTTTTTTTGTGTCTACCCTATGAATATATAAGCATAAATTATAATTAAATAAATAACAAGGTAAAAAATAAAATTTTAAACAACTAATCTTATATTTTTTATTAAGTTTAATTATTCGTAATTTTGATAAATATATGATCAAAATGAACCTTTTAACTTATCTTTAAAATGTTAATAATTAAAATATAAAAATAATAACATGATAATCAATTGTATAGTAAGAGCACTGTTATCTAATAGGCTTGTAAATCATAAGTTGACTTCAATCTCACTATCCCCAATTGTAAAATCACCATAGCCTTGGTAGATAAGATCATTAAAAACTAATATAATTTCCTATTACTTGACTTTCAATGTGGGATTAATTTGTTCAGGGGTGACGATGTCTAGAACTTGGTGTTCTCATTTTCACTAACTCCCATGAAAAATGACTTGTGAACTAGTGCTCACATGAATGGTACTAACTATGAGACCTTTCTCTTGAGAATAGGTATGTTTAATAAAAATTTATACAATATGTCATGGACTATATATATGTTTTCCTAAGGCCCTCCAAACTCACTCTCGAAACTACTTTGAAAAGTGTGAAGGAATTAACACTAGACCACCCAAACTATATGACGCATTGGTTGGCTTGAATGACAATTACGATGTTGCCATGCTGCTCAGAAGGGTAAAAAAAAACCTTATCTCGACTCTTATGGTAATCAAGAAGGCCTTCAAATGGCCAAAATAACCTCCTTTTCAAATTTTCTCTATTAATTGTTGAACATAACTCATGCCCTTGCTAAAATAATCAATAAACTAGGGATATAGCCCAATGGTGGTGTGTTGGTTTTTTTTCCCACAAACGGCGGGTTTGATCCAGCAGGGTCGACGGTTATAATGTTCTATGGTTTTAAATTCGAATAGGGTCATTGGGCTGACTTTTTCCTCCGTCATTGTTATGCGGTATCACATGGAACCACGGGTCATTGGCCCCTACAACCTACGCTCCTCCCATGACTCTACGCCCTTAACTCCTGCCACTTGGTCACATTACATAACATAACTATGGGCCATGCTGGTCACGTATGCTCGCTAGACCACCTATTAACCCGAACTGTGAGGTGTTGAAACATTAAATATGGCCAACACCATTTGATTACCAAGCGACACTCGTGTCATGTTGGTAGGACGTTAGTTTGGTCACTAAGAGGCCAATGGTTTGAATCATGCAAAGGTCGGTTCAACCAATTAAAATTTTAATGCGGATCTCAAGGCCACATGGTAACCTTTTATAGGGCCATGTGGTGGCCTCTGATTGGTCCACGTGGTGGCTTCTGATTAGTCCACGTGGTGGCTTACCATTAGCCCACCTAACCAACCATATGCCTAGTCACATGTTGACTTCAGCTGACAACTACACTTCCATACTGCCATGTGTCTTCACATGATTCGTCCCTGCCTGGTCTGTACTGCCATCTACGAGCTTCCATGTCATACACTGATTCATCCATCTATTTTCCACATCACTACTGTACAGTGGCAATTGTTTGCTTTCCATAGGACCATGTGGTGGTCTTTAACCAAATCACGTGGCACCCATCCATTGGGCCTTGCACGCCTATGTTAGCACCACCTATCAGCCATGTCACTACGATACTCTACCACTTGGCATGGCTTGACTATGCCACGTCATTACCATATGCCACATCACTTGCCACCTTTCCTACCACTTCAGAGTCTGTATGATGCCATGTCATCATTGTACAACAAGTTTTCAAATGTAGAGTGAAAACAATCAAAATCCCCTTGTTCGTACTAGTTCTGAGTTGACTGTGGCATGAGGCAGTCAAACTTTGGCTTTTGACTTTTTCCATGTGCTAACCCAAACTTTGACCTGCAATAACTTTGTCATACTGAGTCCTTTTTTGCCCATTCAAACTGAGTTAGATTCATAATTTCGAGCTCTACCCAATGTTGCTATTTAGAATGAACATTTAGACATTCAAATTTTGAGCATTTTAAGATCCACTTGGATAAAATCCAAACTGTAAACTCTACTTTTACTTATACTTTGCATAATTTTTGGATTTTTTATTGAATGTTGATTCCATTTTTTCCATTGGTACTATCTAATAATTAATTATGGAAGTGTTCTACTACCTTTGCAACAATGGTGTGGACCTAAGTCATACATTATGAGGTCTATTTGTTACAAGGATGCTTTGAATGGGCTACATTGCTTCTAACAAGCATACTTTTTCTATTATGAAGAGTAGGAATTTTATTTCTAGGTCACATACTTGGTGGTTGCTTGATGAGCGAGGGAACCATTAATAAGGTTGTAGGCCATTCCAAACCAATACACTAGTATAACTTCCAAATCTATAAGGTGTTTTCAAATAAAACCAAGGGGGATTCAAATAACCTTATAAAATTTAAAATTGTAGATGTAGCCCAAGGAGAGAGCATCTAGGGGGAATAGAGAAAGAAGTTACCATAAATTGAAACAATGGTAAACCCTTGAGGCTATATTTTGGACGAACAAGAATATAATTTTTAGAGGTTGGTTTAGGAGAGGTGTATCAAGACATTCAAACTTGTTCACTATCCATTTTAGAATTTATTTTCCTTGATTACGATGATAGAAAACAATGAGGAACATAGAAAACCAGAGATAATCAAAGATATAATACCAAGAGAAAGAGCTTGAGAAAAAAAACATGTTTGATATATATTGAGTGTGTTGTACCCTAAATCAAAACCACCAGCCTCATTCCATTTATGATGTTGGTCCACAACTAGAACATTTCCAACCCTAGACATAAGCTTGGGTTTATAAAAGCTTGTATTATATGTGACTTTAGGGTTTCCTCAATAGCATGGTTCCATTGTGGAGAAAACTATTATGAAAATTGACTGTGCTTAAATGAGTACCCATTTTCTACCATCACTAAGTGATATCATTATAAACCTCTCCCACCCTTTCTTCTTGTAGATTCCAAGCACATGAAAAACATCCTGCAATCCCTCCTCACATTTCCATGTTGAGAGCATGCATAGGCATCCCACCTAAGTGTGTCCACCATTTTTAAGGGATGGAAGGCTTACAAATTTAGTGTATGCTTCTATGAATAGACAATGCATTATATTATTTAGTAAAATGTGAAAAAAAATAGTTTTTTTATCTCTACCATATAAATCCAAAAACATAGATTATAATTAAATAAATAATGAAGTGAAAAAATAAAATTTTAAACAATTAATCTAATATTTTTTTGATAAATAATAATGAAAATAGACTTTTTATAATTAAAATATAAAATTGATGACAATAAAACACTGATAATCAATTGTATAGCAAGAGTATTATTCTTTAATAGGCTTGTAAAGCATAAGTTTACTTCACTCTCATTATCCACCAATGTAAAACCGCCATAGACTTGGTAGAGAATTTCATTAAAAACTAATAGAATTTCCTATTACATGACTTTCAATTCGGGATTAATTTGTTATCCACACATGTAAAACAATTGTAAAACTGGCATAGACTTGGTAGAGAAGAATTTCATTAAAAACTAATGTAATTTCCTATTACCTGACTTTCAATTCGAGATTAATTTGTTATCCACAAATGTAAAACAATTGTAAAACCGCCATAGACTTGGTAGAGAATTTCATTAAAAGCTAATAGAATTTCCTATTACACTTTCTATTACCTGACTTTCAATTCGAGATTAATTTGTTATCCACAGATGTAAAACAATTGTAAAACCGCCATAGACTTGGTAGAGAATTTCATTAAAAGCTAATAGAATTTCCTATGACACTTTCAATTCGGGATTAATTTGTTTAGGGGTGACAATATCTAGACCTCGGTGTCCTCATCTTCACGAACTCCCATGGAAAATGACTTGTAAATTAGTGACCACATGAATGGTACTAACTATGAACCGTTTCTCTTGAGCATATGCATGTTGTTTCGAAACTTATGCAATATGTCAAGGATTATATATATCAAATAATGGATCATATAGTTATAAATTACAATATTTAGATAGCTTGGGTCTTTTGCTTGGACTCCATTTTCTTTAGTAATTGATTCCAGTAAGTCTTCTATTAATTGTTTTAACTATTCATTTCGTTATCTAATAATATCTTTACTTGAATTCTTAGCTGCATCTTCTACATGTTTTAGTACTACATATTTTGTTTTGGATTGTTCAACATTTATACATTTTTTTCATTTTCCTTTCATGTAAATTCCTTTTACTTTAATTTTTTATTATCATAGTTATGTATTTTTAGTTTATTGTATATATTTATGCATTAACTCTATTTGACTTATCTTTGAATGATTTTATTTCATTTTGATGTTTTGTGATCATAGTTATGTGTTTTTATTTTATTGTATATGTTTATGCATTAACTCTATTTGACTTATCTTTGAATGAATTTACTTCATTTTGATGTGTCTTGTAAATTTTAAAATTGTGTTATAACTTTGTCTTTTCTAACTTAAGGATTCTTACATAAACATGTTATGTCATAAGCATATTATTTCTTTGTAACATTCTTATTTATTTCATTTTTAATTTATTTGACTTCACATTCATACATGATTTTCCTATTTATACATAGGACTTTTGATGCTCATGATTTGAATTGATAGATTAGTAAGTATGATTCCTTTACTCAATGTATTTGGTGAACCCCCTCCTACATTGTTCATAACCAAATCCTTGTTGGAAATTACATTGTCTTTTATAATGCCAAAATTTTGTACATTATAATAAAAAACAACCTTTCATTTAATTTTGTAGTGACATCTAAGTAAATGGAATAATAGGGAAAAGTCTCAAGGTAAATTGAAAAATGTTGCATTTAAAAAGACTTTTAGTAAGTGAGATGTAGCAAGGTTGGGTATTAAAAGATACATAGATTTTATTTATTTATTTAATTTTTTTCTTCTTCAAATTGATACTATATTACATATAATTAGATTATTCACCGAGTAAAAATTTGAACTCAAAATCTAGCTCACATCAATATTAACTCATTCTAACTAGAATACATAAAATATTACCAACTCTAACTATCACACTATATTTTTGATAAATATATCATGGATATCCTAGCTTAACAACTACCTCACTCAATCACACTGTATTTTTATCTTAACCACTACCTCACTCAATCACACTACTTTTATCTTAACCACTACATCACTAAATCACACTATACCTCACTCAATCACATTGTATTTTTGTCTTAACCACTACCTCACCCAGTCACGGTATATTTTTATCTTAACCACTACCTTACTAATATTTTTGGTATCTTGGACATCCCATCTTGAGAACAGAGCGAAACTAATCAACTATCAGGAGAAACTAGAAAAACTAAGGTGAAGCGAGAAGCCCGGAAAGATGTACAGAATTAACTTGATTATGGAATTAATCGTATGCACTACCTATCCTGCCATGGAACATTACCTCAGAAATATCCTGTATAATCAAACCAAGACGCTAAGAACAACTATAATGTAAAACCTGGGAAAGTTAACTCATTGTTACTGTCTATGGAGAGTTCATCTAGGTGGTAACAAAAACGGCTAAGAATTTTGCCATAGGTCATACGTGTAACTCTTAAATTTTCTTAACAAGTCCGTGGTCGAAATGCTTTGAAGTACCTCGAGCATCCTGGTGAAACTATCGAATTAAGGTCGACATTCAATATAAAATTCCAATTATTTTGATAAGAGGTGGGCAGTTCATGGTCAACGAACTTAGAAAGAAAGTTCGTATAAACTATAAATATTTTACATTAACTGCACAAAATTTCAACTTGTTCCGTCCTATTTATTGTTTCACAATTAAATTTGCAAATTTACAAGAAGAGGGCATTTTTCTACAACCTGCTGAAGAATAATGATAAGGGAAGATGTCAGAAAGCAGGTTACGAGGGATCTGAAATCGCAAGTGTTGAGGTAGTTCCGTGAACTTATAAAACTCAAGCTTCAAAAGTGTTAGAGCAATTGTAGGGAATAAGGAATTTACATGTTACTGTTTTGTAGAGCGATTTTTTTGCTCGTTGTTAAGAAGCAGATCTGAATATATTAAACAATCAAACAAAGATGATGGGTGAGAAGTGGGAAGAGTATGGACTGTATTCTACGTCTTACCTCATGACTCGCAATATTATTTCTCAAATTCCATGTTTGATCTAATGGAGTGAGCTAAGATGTCTAAAAAGAGCCAACATAAAAGGTTCTAAATCGTTGATCAAAGCGAATCCTCAAGTTATCTTTTTTCCCTAAATTTAGTCACCATCATAATTAGAGGACGCTCTCTGAAAAGAACCAACAGAAAAGGGCCAAATTATTGGTCAAAGTGAGATCTCAAGTTATCTTGTTTTCCCAAAATTTTGTGATTCCCCTTACTATAAAGGGGAAGGAGATGATGAATAAGATTTTCGAACATTAAATTTGAGGGGAGTTAAGGAAAAGATGAGGATTCTAGGATTTTTAAAATATAAAGTTCTATTGGCCATCTCCCTCTATGTGCATATAATTTCTATGTATCCGTTGGTGCATTGCAAAATGTATAATTAAGTTTACTTGTGAATTAAATGGTACCTTATGAGGCACATAACCTAAGGGCACATATAGCTTCATCCTACTTATATGTTGGATGTATATAACTTACTCACTCTTGAATTGATATTTTGTTTTCTTGGAAGTTATTAGCATTAAACCTTGGTTTTTTTTTTTCTCGGTAAAGCTAGCTAATCTATTATATTATATACAGGTAAACATTACATGCAAAAAGACAGGCCGTCCAGGGCCAACTGTGGCACCTTGGATAGCTTTGTTTGACACAGAATTCGCCCTCGCAGGGGCAGCACCTCTAGGATATACCAAAACATGTGACAGAGAGTTGATCTGAGACAGTAATGAAACGGCCCGCGCAGGGGCTTCCAACAAAAAACTCATAGTAGACCTAGCAACGACGCATGACAGACAGACACATAATATGAAAAAGAACTGAAAGTATACACACATAGAAATGTAGCATCGTCCAGATACCAGCCGAGACCTCTAACTTATACCAGACCCAAGAGAGAGAAAAGTAAGCCGGAGAGTGTCTCTGGGGGTTAATCTTCAGGCTCTTCCTCAATGATGTAGCTCCAGCCTTGGCCTTCAGGGACGCTTTTCCACATTGCCATAGGATCCTTCGCAGTGGCCGACGGTTCCTGCTCTGGAGGTTGGGGAGGGGCTTGCTGAAGCTCCTTCCCTGAATTGCCCTTTTCAATTGGTGGCTGCAGCACTGGACTTTCCTCACGATTGCCTTCTGGAAGTATCTCAGCCGAAACCGGTTGCTTTCCATCTTCATTCTCCTCAGGAACCTTCGTAAAGAGAATTGAGATATGTGCGTTGATACCTGCACTTTCCTGCGAGCTGCCTAAGGTGAAAACGACTGAGCCGAATGCTGGAAGCACAGGCTCTCCTCCCATGGAGCTGCTGACCTCCAAGAACTGACTGGCTGGAATTGGTATGGCTCCCGCCCTCCTGTAGCAGTAGCAGCAGCAGCAGTGATGGTGTACATCCGCTGCAGGGGGGCGTGAAGGTGCACCACGCCCAGGTCCCCTCCGACTCGGCTGTCTTTCACGCAGTCGCGCCATATTTTCCGCGTCTCCTTCAATTTGTTCCAGGACCGAGCTTGTGGGCTTGAAGTCACAGTTGTCACTGCCAATTGAGTGCAGTCCTCGAATTGATTCAAGGCAGAGCTCAACTGCCCATAAACCGTGCACAGGATTAGCAAGTAGGAAGCGAACTTCGCCCAAGTGAATTCCTTCACTCTCCGCTTCAATTGCGCTCCCTTTGCCCTCAGAGTTCTGTTCCCACCTGAGGCACTCTCCAGAGTCGAAATGGGTATTTGCAACAGCAGTGGCTGCGTTTTGAAGGAGAAGAGCGCCCACCGGACGAAATTCCTCCAGAGCCTGCACCACACAGACCTTACATTGCGAATGAGCCTGCAATGCTCCGTCATCCTTATGAGTTCTTGCAACATTCCCTCGATAAGAGCTCTCCATACCTGCTCCCTGCAGCAACATCTCTTCACCCTGCGTAACATTGAATGGCAAGAGCTCGGGCTGCTAAACCTCATACCTCGGCGGCAATGGGCATTAACTATACTGCGTTAACACGGGGCGGCACATGCTGGGCATGTGGCTCGTCCTTGGCTGACGTGCTAACACCCGCATCTAGGGAGCATTAAACCTTGGTTACTATTATGATCTCGTGAATTTGTGTATGGTGGAGTCTATGCGGGACTAAGGAAAATTTTTGGTGCGTTTTAATTGTTATCATGCCTACCGTTGGTGACATGGGATTGGCCACGCGAGAGAAACCCAATTGAATGTCACATGTCCTTCTGCCTTGGAATTTGGTCAACAGTGGCAGTTTCCTTTGCTCTATCCTAGGGCTCTGATTCATCAACTCAAACCCTAGCTTTATACCCATGTATGTTTGGCATTCTACTCTCGTTTGACTTGGTTATTCTTCAGAGCATGTCTGCATGTATTGAGAGGATTTTTTCACCTTGGTTCTATTTTTCATTGCGATTTGACCTTCTTCACACTTGTACTCTCCGCCTGTAGCGAGTGCCCCATGGAAAAAACAAGGATTCCCTAGTAAGATTTAACTTTGGAGGTTTCTTTCTTTTGCACAGGGTTTGTATCTGATATGTTCTATTTAATAATGCTCAATCAATGTATTACAGGTATTCCACCAAGGTTTGTCATTCATGAAATCAGTAAGGGGAGGTTTCTTTAATGGTAGGTTGAGGATTTGCTACACTCGTTCATGTTGACGATTTTCAGACGTAACCTCACACTCTCATTGTGTTGTTGTCTTTATTTCATATTATTTAAATTTACATATTTCTTGAAATGTAACATCTAATTTGCAGGCTTAACCCTTATTGTTGGCCTAGAATATTCAAAAATGGTTTATAATGTTACAACTTGATGGAACACAGGTAATTTCAGGGTCTACACACATTTAAATTATGTTATCGCCTCCCGTTAAGGTGATTGCAACATTAATCCTGTAGGCACAAGTGCGTCAGGCAAGGTTTTTTTGGTTAATTAAAATTGACTCTTAGGATTTCCTTACCAATTTATTTATTTGAAAGGGCCCTTAATGTTTTCTTTTCCTTATGTATCTTAGTTGACGACCAAGTTTGGCAAGGTTTGCAACTAGTATCTTTGTTATTAGTAATTATTTCCTTTTTTAAGTTGATATCATACCTATATCTATTTTTCTTATTATAGTTTTTGCAAGGATTGTTGTGTCTTATTTACTGATGGTGTACCTATTTAGGTGCCGAGGAGCCCTTTGTCAAATCAGAACCCCCTCTTAGGTAATTATGCATTTCCCTGGTTAACTCGATTTCCTCTGTTGGTTAATTTATTGCCTTGGTTATTTGGTTCTCTTACGTTAGTTAAATTGTTTCCTGATGCAAGTACATAGACTAAGCACAAGATGTGAGAGTTTGGACAAGAGCTTACCAATGTGATGGGATGAGCACATGTTAACGCTTGGAGGAATTTTTGAATTTTTGTACGAAATACGAAATGAGTTTTTATTTTAATAAATAAGATGGAGAAGTTATTTTCTAATGTAAATATGGATATTGGTTTCCATTATTTTGCGGAGAAGGGGAAAAAATTCAGCCTTTGTGACTCTTAGTTGTTATGATCTGTTTCTTTTGGGAAACAATAAGAAAGAGTGTTTGGAAAGGAGAAGAAAGGAGCAAGAGAAGCTCCCAAGAGAAGAGAAGAAGAGAAGAAAGAGGGAGAGTAGAGAGGAAATTTATGTTTTTATGTCAAACTACAATTTTGAGGTTTTGTAGACACCTGTACCTTCAATCTATGTGAACGGAAGGTACTTCTTTGTGAATGGCATCAATGAACAACAATTTGGGGTTGTAAATTGTGTGACTATTAAATGATTCAAAGTTTTGTAGTTACCTTGAATCATTTCGTGTTGGGAACTATTAGTAATTGATAATGTTTATCCCTACGTGTTGATATTGGTGATTTTATGAGAACCTGTGACTTGTTGAATCGATTTATATTAAGAATTTGAATTTTGTAGCTCAATTGTTGTGATTTGTTCAAGTATCCTATGTATTCTTGTTGTAATGGTTTTGAAACACCATGGAGGTATATTGTTTGTGCTTTGGAGTAATGAATTTGTGAACATTTTTACCGTGAAACATAACACTTTGTTTTGGCGTACAGTAAAAAAAAAGGTGTCTTTGACTGATTTTAGATTAGCAAATTTGTATGGTGTGATTGTCCATTTGTCTTTTGGGATTCCTGTTGTAAAGTCTGTAGAAGGAATGTGTGGTTGTGCCTTGGAATAGTGTTACATGGTTTCATGTTAGTGATTGGAGTATTGATACAACATTAAGACATCGTACCCTATTTCAGAATGCTACAAAAATCCGTTAGATTGGTCTTTTGTACATCCAATGTGAGCTATCATGCATACAGAACAAAGAATGGAAAGGGAAAATATATATTGTGTTAAGGATGCATTCATGGTCATGGAGGATTGATTGGGAACAAGGTCGAGTCATTTCATTTTCCCCAGAAACGAAAATGCAGAGTTTTAACGTGTTACAAATCATTTTGTAGTGCCTCCAAAATTTTAATGGGTGTTGTAAAATCATTTCGTAGAGAGTACGCAAAACATTTGCAGGACTGCACTTTGGGTGAAGTTCCCTTTTGGTCTTCTTCCATATTGCCCACTTATGTGGGTATTTATTATTGTTTTGCATTGAAGATGTTAAATTTCAAAATCCATTGTTATATGGCTTGAGCAGATTGGTGATATTGGCACTGACCTATGAGCCTGACATTTTATTAAATTTGATGTAATTATTGACCTGTCTATGAAGTTATTCTGGGGTTATAATCGGGGTAACTAGGCTACATCAAGTGGTATCAAATCCACAAAATTATTTTATCTTTAAAACTCTTAGGGAAATGTACAGGAAGCTCTTGGAGGAAGAAAGATTTAGAGCAGATTGAGATAAATATTTGTTTTCAAATTAAATTGAATTGAGGTGTGTTGATTGTGAGGTGTTGTGTAGACATAGTGGAGGATGTCTACCTTGAAGTTGAAGAGATTTAATTAGGAAGAAATCAAGAGGAAGAATGGTTTTGATTTAAAGAACAATAAGGTATGCAACAATAAAGGGATGACAAGAGTATGAATAATTCTAAAACAATAGTTCTATGTTCAAGTGAAGATTGAATGAGGAGGTAATAGTATTTTGTTTTCAGTTAATTGTTGATTGCAAGTTGCAATGATGAATGTTCACAAGTTTGGATGATGAAAATGAACCTTGTAGTAGAAAATGAGGAAGAACAACAAAGTTATTAGTGGAAGAAGGTGAGTAAATTGCATACAAAAGCTAGAAGAGAAGAGAGTTCTCAGATGAAGATTCTAAAGGAAGGAGTCAACAAAAATACTAGGATATGACTCAAAATGGAAGGGATTAGTATGGTATTTATAAACAAGTAGATGGAGTCAACTTTTTGCAGTGGCTTGTGTGCAACTTGCAGTGATAAGGGAGAAGCTCATAAAAGAAGGAGATTTGTGACTACTAAGATTGCTAGTAAAATTTTAGATAGAAGCCATTATAGGTCAATTTAGGACAAACTTGATAGATAAGTATCTGAAATTAAATTATAGCTAGAGATTTTGAGAGAACTACTATGGAAAGATGATGAATACTAGGGTTATAGATGGACTCTCCAAAACAAATTAAAATGGAATTTGTTGCACGTGAAGATGAGACAAAGATCAAATGCTCAATTGATGTAGAAACTCAAGGAGTTTAAACATAATATAAATGCTCAGTTGGAGGAAAAGCTCAAAGGAGTTGAGCTACATTAAAAGACAATTGTTGAAGAATAAGTTCTTTGTGAACTTAAACAAGAAGTAAACCTTGAATAGAGAGAGAATGATAATTCTAAAAGGAGACTAGCTAAAAGTCTCATGGGCCATTTGGAAATTGAAGATCGACATGAAGAAAATGTTGATGAGTGACTAGTTCAGAGTCTCACAATTTGTGTGGATAATCAACATATGATGGTCGAGGTGTTAATGGAGGATACAAGTCATGATGATTTTTATTTTAACAATTTGTGTATGAATGCAGGTGTTTTCCCTCAGAGAGGAGAAATAATCATTAAGTGTTGTTGTACAAGTTGAAAGGGAGACAAAGGATAGTCAAGGTGAAGTCTATGTGCCATGGGAAAATGAAACCATGGAAGAATAACCTAAGGGTGATGAACACATGTGTGGAGGTTAATGATGATGCTTTATAGTGGATGAAGCAAATGAAGATTTGATGGGTAACTTGGAAGCTTTAGTGTTGCATGAGGAAATGTTGCTTGGAGAAAATGAGAAAGAGATAGTTTACATTTGTACAATGGAAAAAGGATCCATCCTTGGAGAGGATGACAATGATGAATAAGATGCTAATGAGGAGCTCATTGGGAGTGTCACAGATTATTTGAAGAATTAGGATCAACATAAATAAGTGATGTTTGAGACATCAAATGAGGCTGCAAGGCCTTATGGTTTTGAAACTAACAATTTGTATGTATTTGTAGGTTTCACAGACCAGAAAGAAAGAAAATCATTTAATATTGTTACAAATATGAATAAGAATGGAAATCATTTCAAATATTTTATAAATGGAGAAGTTGAAGAAATGTCTGCATAAATTATTGAAGTTTAACATGATAAAAAATTGGAGATGAGGAAGCACAAGTAGAACCTTATTTTTGTTCCATAGAAAGACAAAGTGCTTGTAAGGTGCGAAGATGAACTAGAATTGTTGGACAAGTTGATGGAAGAGGATACAAATGGAGAAGAGAATTCATGAATGTCTAATGACATAGATATGTATACTGCACCCGAGGAAATTGAGGTAGAATGTGATGAACAATTTCCTTGTGTCAATAAAAATTTTGAAATTGAATTTTTATAAAAGTGGCTAATAGGAAATATAGAAGACGGAAACCATAGAATTGTTGCAGATTTGGACAAGAGGAAATATTTAGAAGAAAACAACAATAAGTTTTAGCAAGGGGGCATCGGTATCTTTGCTAAAGGGTAGTAGGTGGAAATACATACAAGTGTCTTAAACAACCATGGAGGAATGAAAGATAGATTTTCCATGAAGGATACACAACAACTAGTAGAGGGTAGTAAATATCAACCCCAACAGAGATACAAATTCTTCAAAGAAGATCAAGCAATGGAGGACTTAGCTTCAACCACTAGGATGTTGGTAAGGGATAGTAGCGATAAAGTTTAGTGAGGAATAAATGATTTGAACCAAACCAAGGCTAGGATGGACATCAAGATTGAAGAATTAAGACACTGATGTTGAAGAAGCCTCTACAGAAGAAGTATATAAGGTAAAGGAAAATAAAGGAAAACATGTTGCATATGGTAGAGCAAGTTTTCATTAGCAAAGAAGGAGGAAGAGTACAATAGGAGAAAACAGTAGAGTAGTGACATGACAAGGAGAAGGACCAACTACGACATAAAGTTTGGGATCAAGGAAGATTCACTTGATTAGCACATGGGTAGAAGACCATGAGTCTTTTCACCTTGGGAGACTAATGCAGGTGCATAAACCGAACACAAGATGTGAGAGGTCAGACAAGATCTTACCAATGTGATTGGATGATCACATCCTAATGTTGGGAGGATATTTTAAATGTTTTGTAAGAACTTGTAAATATTTACACTAGGAGTTGAGTTTTAATTTTTAAAAATATGATGGAGAAGTTGTTTTCTAATGTAAATATAGATTTCAGTTTCCCTTGTTTTGTAGAGAAGGGGAAACAATTCACCCTTTGTGGCTCTTGGTTTTCATGATCGGTTTCTTTTGGGAAGTAATAAGAAAGGGTGTTTGTAAAGGAGAAGAATGGAAGACGAGAAGCTATGGATGAGAAGAGAGGAGAGAGGGAGAGTAGACAAGAGTTTTTTGTTTCTTTGTGTAACTACAGTTCTGAGATATTGCAGATGCTTGTACCTTTAATATGTGTGAATGGAGATATTTCTATGTGAATGGCGTAAATGAGGAACATTTTGCAGCTATAAGTTGTTTGAATTTTAAATGAATCAAATTTTTGTAGTTACCTTGAATAATTTCCTATTGAGAATTGTTAGTCATTCATAATTTTTATCCTAGTGCATTGATATTGGTCATTTTATGAGAATCTATGACTTGTTGAGTCCATTCATATTAAGAATTTGAATCTTGTAGTTCAATTGTTGTCATTTGTTCAAGTATCCTATGTATTCTTGTTTTAATGGTTTTGAAACCCCGTGGAGGAATGTTCATTGTGCTTTGGAGTAATGAATGTGTGAAATTTATTACAATGAAACATAACACTTTCTTTTGGTGTACAGTAAAAAAATGCATCTTTGACTAATTTTTGATTGGAAAATTTTTATGGTATGATTGTCCATTTGTTCTTTTCCTTTCTTGTTGTAAATTATGTAGAAGGAATGTGTGGCTATACCCTGCAATAGTGGTTGCATGGTTTTCTATTCGTGATTGGAGTGTTATTACAACAATAAGATAATGTACCCTGTTTTGGAATGCTGCGAAAACCATTTAGACTGGTTTTATGGTCGTCTAATGTGAGCTAGTACACATACCTAATGAAGAAAGGTGAACGAAATTATTTACTGCATCAAGGATCCATTCAATGTCATGGAAGATCGATTAGTAACAAGGTCGAGTCATTTTAACTTCCCTAAAAAGCAAAATGCAGAGTTTTAACAGGTTCTACGAAATAATTTTTTAGTGCCTACAAGATTTTAATGGGTGCTACGAAATCATTTCGTAGTGGCTGCACATAAAATTTATTGGATTATGTTTCTATTGAAGTTCCCTTTTGGCATACTTCTATATTGCCCAGTTTTGTGGGTATTTGTTATTATTTAGCATTGAAGATGTCAAAGATCCAAATCCATTGTTATGTCATTGCAAAGATTGGTGCCAACTTGTGAACCTGAAATTTTCTTGAATTTGATGTAAATAACGAGATGTGCGTGGAGTTAGCCTGGGGTTATTGGAAGCCAGGGTAACCAGGTTATATCATTTCCTCTAGAATGTCCTTTAATTTCATTCTTATTGGATTATTTTTGGTTTCCATGATAGTTACCCACATGCAAAACTACAGTCTCAGTTACGCTTCCACGTCATTCTATCAGTCCAAGAAATTTCTCAAAAAGTAATAAGAGCACTTATCCTGCAAGTTGGGGTCTCCTATTCCTTTCCAACTGTCTGAAGGTGTTCACTTGGACCTCTCATTTCATTAACCAAGATTTTGGTTTCGTCCTATGTTGTTAAGGGTCGAGCCACTTAACTAGGTAGAAATGCAAAGGCAAAGAGTGGCTTGTCAGTTTAACTTCATATGAACAATTATACTGGTTCTTCTTTTTATTTTGTCTATAAAGGACCCTGTAGTAAAAAATGGTTTAAATCCACCATTTAATTCTATTTCTTTCACTTCATTGAAATGGTTTGGAAGGATTTTGGGTCCTTTCTAAGAAACTCGCTAAACTATACAATTTAAATTGTGCAAAAATGTAATGTTTTTTTGTTATTTTGGTCTATTTTAATATGAGATTTCTATAGTGACTCTATCTCTAATTTATTACCTGTAACTATGATACTCCAGATTGGATTCATTCATGTGGGTAATGAAATCTTACAACTGATTTCAATTTTTTTTTCTACTTTTTTCTCTCTGCATGTAACATACTCTTCCTAAGATTTCTTATCAAATTAATGTAGAACAAGCCCTTAGTGATAACATAATTTCTAGTTACCTTTTTCACAGATGGTGTGTAGTTTCTAATGTACTTCTTAGTTATGAATCTATGTATTTAACATACTTGGAATTTTTCTACCATTTGTTTTTATATCTTTATGACTATACTATGCTTATGAGCCACATAAAGCTCATTAATTCATTTCCTTACTTATCATTCCCATTCCTAAGTTATAGGAACCATGGTAATTACTATAATTCTTGATATAAAACAGAGTGTTGTGTTACTAGCTATCAAGTACCCCTAGCGTACTTGGTCCATGGTCTTAGAGATAATTTTTTCATTATTTTTTTGTATTTGAATGCTATATAGTTTAGTTACATTGATTCCCCTTCTAGTACATACTTGCATTAAAATGGAAAAGGAATCTACGCACCTACCTCTAACTTCTAGGCAAACTCACACCATTTGTACGTAATACTAATTTCAAATTCACTAGTATGCATATATATATATATATATATATTGTGCATGTAGAACATAATCATATACTAGAGTATTTAATATTCATTTATTTTATTACGACATTTACATATTCAATGATCATTCAACAACTGTAGATGAACATACCTAACAACACCTATCAGTTGAAATTCATAATAAATAAAGAACATAACCAAAATTATAACTGTAATTACCGTTTGGGAAAAATACATGGAAACTAAGCACGTTCGTCCCAACCATGAACTTCCTCTACCAGTTCCCCCTAAGCTAAGATATGCTTGCCATAAGAATCAACAACCCCATTTGTTCCTGGTTGGTGTATCTTATAGATTCCTTCAAAACATATTTTTAGCATCATTTTGCTTTAAGGTATGCCAACCTTTTGCCTAACATTTTTGTTTCTGTGTTTTTATTTTTCATTAGGCCTACCTTTTTCTCCTGCAACACATTATTCCACCCTACTTAGTATCTTTCTCCAACTAAGTGATTTTACATGATCTTTCACTCCCATCATGTTAAATCAATATACTTTTAACAATTTCCTCTTGGGAATTTTTTTATGAGATTTTAGGGAATGTCCATGATGTAAACTTGACCACTGACAACTTTTCTCAAGCTATCAAGAAATATTCTAACTCTAGTGCTCTTTTCCTGAGTGTTTTTTACAACAATTTATTTATTAACAATAATTACAGAACAGTTAAATCTTGGATTTCATAGCTATTCATTCGACTAATCAGTCCAGTCTAACATAAGAAACATTAAAAATAGAAAATAGAGGGGTATTAGATCTACCATGGATAAAATCCCCTGATATGTAAATAACTTTCAAAATACAAAATTTGGAAAAAACTTTGCACCAAAATAGATTTAATCCCTCTATGCCCTTGATAAATTTGTGGTTAATATGGATATCATGTGTAACTTTTCATTCGTTAAATTGCATTTTTTTTAATGTTAAAATGGATATAATGCCTTGAATGTCCCTGTGTACACTTGAATTATGTAGACTACATAACTTAAAATTTGCAATTCCAACAAATATTTGCTAGATTTTAGAAAAAAATGAGTAAAAATTATATTGAAAAATCCCCAAAAGTTAAAATAGTAAGAGTACTTGAAACATTTTAAAATATGTTAACTATAATAGTTTAATTTTTAGTTTCCTTATATAATATATACAATGAAAGATTTTATTTATTAACCACATTATCCAAACTAAAATGTTTTTATGTTATTATTATATATATTTTTTGTTTTTTAGGTAATGTGGGTCCTTAGATGACTGTCACACCTAACTTGTGACTTGAGTAGGCATGACCTAGGGGAAACTGAGCTGTCAATGTCACCCAGGGATCTCACCTAGCCTAGGCCACATCAGCCCTTAGAATGGTTGGATTGTTCTCATGGAATTTCGAACAATTACCTTTTCACCATGTAGTGTTTTAACAAGACACCCTATCACCATCAATTCTATGCCTCGTGGGCATGTTATTATTATGTTTTAAAATACATATGAATATTATCAAACCTTTCATAGTGAAATATTTTACTAATGGCCCATATTGAATACTTTATCAAGCACTGAGAGGGATCAAATCTCTTGAGGTGAAAACCTATTTTTTCAATGCAAAAATTGAAGAAATGTTTGAATCTCAGGATATTTGATCCCTCTCGATGCTTCATAGATCCAGGGTTAAGATGGATGTAGGCTGATTTTAGTCATTCATGCTCACAAAAAATTTGTTGAACATGTAATTATTCTAGTCATTTTAAATATGCTAAATATCACTAGTAGAAAATGAGAAATTAGTGACTAGGTGACTAAAAACTTTAGTGACCACAACTTTTCTAAGTGAAATACTACCAAAAATGAACAATCTTAAGTGACCGAACTAAAAAAGATAACATAAATCATTAATTTAGTCGCAGGTTAAACCATGTGACTAGCTAATAAGTAATACAACTAAAAATGACTAACATGAATGATTAACTTAGTCTAAGAACAAAAATACAACTTCCTAACAAGTACTACAATAATATGAATCAATTTTTTATGTTAGCCATCTTAATTGTGTCAAGCAATCTAAACTTACAAGTGATAGGGGATTGAAAGGTTGTTAAAGATTGGTTGAAAGGTTTTCCTTCCTTAAGCACTTATTCATCCTCACACGGTGTATAGGTGAGCCAAATTTGCATTATTATCTATAATTAAATTTTAATTAAAACAAAACAATTATTTATTTTTATTTTTTAATTATATTCATTGAATCTAATTGTATTAGTTCCAATTTAAAATTCATTTGAAGGAAAATTTAATTTTTAAGACTATAATATCAAATAAAAAATACTTTAATTTCAAATTAACCGACCTAGATCCATCTTAATCCCGGATCTATCAAGCACTAAGAGGGGTCCAATCTCTTGAGGCGCAAACTTTGTTTTCTAGTGAAAAACATGAGGAAATGTTTGCACCTCGAGGGATTGGATCAATCTCGGCACTTGATAGTTATAGGGTTAATATTTATATAGGTTTGTTATATAATATGTCGTAGTCTAACAATTATGCTTTTTTTCCCTGAAAGTTGTGGAAATTTCAACCATATTTTGAAACAATCTGGTAGGGATTTCTGTGAATCCAAGAAAAATTTGTCAAACTTCATAATATTAGGTGTCCTAGAAGTTTTTTATGGTGATGAATCCATTTCCACCATGAAAAACATCATTAAAACATGGTCTCTAGAAGATCTTTTGAAAATTTTTTCCTGGATTCTGGCGAACTTTGGTCATTTGGGCAATTCCTCCGCCTCTGTAGATGACTCCATATAATACTATATAATATCTATATTTGTATTTGTGTCTCTTTTTTATTCCGTCTCTCTATCGTAGCCCCCAAAGACACACACACTCTCTCTCCCTCTCTTCCCCTTCTCTCCCTCTCTATCTATATCCTTCTCTCTATTCCCTCCTACTCTCCTCTCTTCCTCACTCTCTCTCACCATGATTCCCTTTTCACCCCCCCTCTCTCTACCTTTCTCCCTCTATGTTTTTATTGTTCCCTCCCTCTCCTATCCCCTCCAATTGCATTTGTATCTACTCATCTCTATCTTCCTTCCTCTCTATCCCTTATCTCCCACCTCCCTCTATCTCTCCCCCCCAAATCACTCTCCCTCTCCCTCTCCCTCTCTTTCCACCCAACTCTATCAGTATCTTCCCCCCTCCATGTCCTTCTCCATCTCTATGTCTCCATCTATCTCCCTTCCCCTTCTCTTCCTATCTCTCTCCTCTCCTCTTCTTTGTCTTCCATCCTCTCCTCTCTCCCTCATGCTCTCTCCATCTCTCCCTTTTGACTCCTCTCTCTCTCCACCTCTATATCTATATGTTTGTTCTTTCCTTCTTCTCTCTCCCACTCCAACTCCACCTCTCTCTCTCACCTCTCACTTCCTTCCTCTCGCTCCCTCTTTCCCACCTCACTATATCTCCCCACCATCACTCTCTCTTTCTCTCTATCTTTCTTGTCCAACTTTTTCACTATCTCCCTCCCTCCCTCTGCCCCCTCCCCAACTCTATCTTAAATTTAGTCACATTATATTGTGTTTAAGAAATTATCTAAATTAAAAAATCTTAACTCGTTCTAAAATATTAAACCTATATTTTGGATCAATCATGTCAATTAAAATAAATAATGAAAAAACTTTAAAAAACCATGCACTATATTTAATCTATTATCATTAGTCAATTCGTTTGCTCTCATCCCTTGGATCCTTATCTAAGATGGATCTAAGTCGGTTCTTTATATATATATATATGTGTGTGTGTGTGTGTGTGTCCATCTTAGCTTAATTTTGTTAAAACCTTAATTTAATTTCTATGGGTTTAGATATATCTCAAATTGTGACATTTTCCCTTTTAGATTCAATTAAACAAATGTTGTAAAATTAAATTAAAACAAAATGTTTTTACTATGAATTAAGTTATGGTTTTTTGGCATGTGGTATTGATAAGCCAGGGTATTGTAACGACTCTGATTTACAAGGTAATATCCATGGTAAAGTGAGGGTGAATATCCAAGGTTAACAATCTTGTCATATTGTTATGGGTTATTTTGATTGCGAAATAATTTATGCCTTTCGACCATGTGGTATTGATAATCCACGGTATTGACCCATGGTATTGTAACAAAGGCTATTTTCTTGAAGTTAATACTTTCTACAGTAATGTGGGGGTGAATATCCACAGTTAATAATCTTGTCATATTGTTACTAAA
>APFE031198340.1:0-10921 GCA_000404065.3 Pinus taeda
AGCCTGTGATGGTTTAAGGATGACCAACAACTCTGGAATGCTTAATGCAATTCCTGGAACTCTTCCAAAACTGGCAAGAAGCTGGAGTCTTCTACTAGAGGAAGTATTCTCAATTTTGTTCCTAGAATTCTTCCAAAGCTGGCAAGAAGCTAAAGTCTTCTGCTAGAGGAAGTGTCCCAGATTGCCACATGAAGGCATGCTCATGGGCATCTTTGTCTTTGGCTACAACTCTGAAACTGGTGTGGCAGGTTGTGGCTCAGGTTCGCTTGATGTGGCTTTGAAGCTTGTAGATGACCATCATTTTCCCCCCTGTCAGATACAAGGTGAGAGGATGGAGAAAACTCAACTGCAAGACTGTTCAATATTCTGGAACAAGTTCTGACATGTGTTTGGAATATCTTCTTGGCTGTTGATGCCCATTGCTAAGAAGCGATCCATCCAAGATGAATCTTTGTTCTTGCAGGAAATTTGTTTTTGAAGCATCTGTTTAAAGAATGGCTAGTTTTATGACAGTGCTTACATGGATCAAGATCAAACAGTGATCTTTTAGATGGCCAACTCGGTCACAGTGTTGGCATTTCACGATCTGTTGTTGTTGTTGTTGTTGTTGCTGTGGAAAAGGAGTAGAATCTGGAACACCTGGAGGTGAATTGTCATGAGGAGTAGGTGAACTATCATGAATAAATCTAGCACTTTGAAAATGAATGGGCTTTGAGTAGTCTGGAATATGAAAATACAAGTCCTTGTCATATCCAAGACCAATTTTGTGCTTGTTGTGGACAAGTTGTTCCCAAGGTCTGATGATGGGCTTGGGAAGTGCAGACTGAGTTTCTGCATCTGCATGTACAACTACTGCTTTATTTGAATGAATTGTAACATTATTGACTTGCTTCTGATGGGTGGTTGTCTCAATGTTCTGAACAAGTTCAAAATGATCTCTTTCTTGATGTATCTCTTCTTGTTGTAGTTGTGATTCAAGCTGCAAAACATCGATCTTTTCCTGTGCATTTTGTAGACATGTCTGGATTTCTGAGAGAGATCCTTTGTTGATTTATAATGTGTCATCAACAGTAGATTGTATAAGAGTTTTCATGAACTCTAATACTTCACTGATTCTGGCCATTTTTATTCAATGTCAAATTTACACCTTAAAAACTGATCACAATTATTACTTAATGCAGAAAAGTAATATCCACTTACAGTACACAACAATATACTTTATAAATGTTAGCAAATGATCAGTGTGCAACATAAATGATTACAGTCAATCCACCAAACTCTTTATGCAGCAGTCAAATGCACTATAATGAGTTTTAATACCACAACAACACCAACCGCAAACTTGCTTGGAACTTGGATTGAATATTGGTGTGAACACAACAGTTGGAACCTTTGATGCACAACAAAGGTGATTTTTACAATAAAGAGACTAAAGGAAATTAGCCCCTTTCTACACTATTGATGAGACTCAACTAAAACTTTTAACTGGAACTTTTCCCAAACAACCACAGAAAATACCTTATACAAATTAATCTCAATGTCATCTCTCTAGTATAAAAGTCTGGAATAAAGACCGCAAGGATTCAAGGCATCATGAGCAGCAATCAGATACTTGGCTTAGTGCAATAAGATCAATTTGAAAGGTTCTTCATCTTTAAATATGAGCCATAAAGAAGCCCATGGACGTTATCACTTTTCTCTCCTTTTTTTTTTAATGGTAATACCTGAGAATAATCATAAATAGCTTCCCTTGGTAAATTTAATCAATGTAACTAAAGACAAGTTCCATTCAGTTTACAACCTTCACAATATCATGACTGGTGAAAATCGTGTTCTCTCATTAGAATGACAAAAAGAATCCATAATCCATCCATTCTAGTAGAACTCCCAACCAAAAATCCTGTTGTTTATCAAACCTCCATCCAAAAAACTTATTCCCCAAAGTAGACTATAATTATGCATAATTTAGCCAGAATATATCATTAAAAACATAGTAGCTTACTTTTGATGTAGGCATAAAATGAAACATCTGACTGCACTTTAGCTGATGTTGTTCCCCGAGTAACTGTAGGCTTTCGCTGACAAATACAAGCATGCTGCCAGCGGGACCTGAACACTGGCAATCACCTGTGGATATGTTATGCTTACATTGCTGGAATGGGAGGCTGGTGAGCTTCCCCACTATGTTCTCCACTCACGCCGGCATATCTTTTGTCCTCGGATAAATGTAGGATGTTATGTTATATTCTTTTTAAGGGCTCCTCTTCACATAATTGTTTTTGAAGGTATGGTATTATGCTGGAGAATTTTATAAAGATGGGTGATTTATATAACAAGATCAAAGGTTGTATTGTTGATTCAACACCGGAGCCAAAACCAAATCCTAAGGTTTGGGTATAGGATTCTCAACTGCATTATTAAACAAAAGAATTCACCTAATACACCCTACATATGAAGGTGGTCAAGAAAATTCAGAGAGGAAAGATACAAATGAAAAGCCAACGGAACAGATTCAAGCCCTAAATGCTGAAGCAACTGTTATAGCAGTACTAGAGACAATATTCTCCATTGTAAATCAGAGGTTGTCTGAAGTTACTTCCGTACTCTCCAAGAAACAGCCTCCTTTTCCACAGTTATACATATACAACAACACCTCGAAATGCCATTAATTTCTGCCTAGAAATTGAAATCAGATTCAATTCCTTCAATAAACAACATCAACCTTCAATTACAGGTGATTCTTCTATAGCAGAAATATTGCAGCATCACTATGCTCTTATGAGGACACTTTCTGCTCCACTGGAAACACAAAATTTTGGCTTGATAGTGATCTGAACCCAATAATGCATATCCCAGGTATGTTACATATCCCATTGCTCAAAAGGAAAAAATAGTTGCATTCACGATTGAGACTGAAACACCTTCCATAAAGACAGAAAAATCAAATCAAACTAGAATCTTGAACTCAATGAAAAATCATGACTGAGCACCCAACAACCCATATAATGGATGATCATGCTCTATTAGCCCCATGCACTCGCTCACACTACAAAATTCTCTTCAGTGCGGTTGCTCTCTCTATATAATGGCGCCATCCAATTATCTGGATGACATTTGGATCCTATATTGAAGTTTGACTACTTAAAACCATTGATAAACATTCACTGGCCAGAAAACTCTTCTTCTTGATCGCACATTAATTTTACTATAGTAACCACATAATCCATGAAATGTACACCATATGTCTGCTAAAATCTAATTGCATGCAGCATCATTTTACCAGGTTGCAAGCTCACGAACACTAGAATTTATTTATCCAAAACTCGGTGTTACACAATCAAGCTACAGATTGAATGTTTCAGACCCTATAACCGCTTTAATCTGAGTGGGATGAGACAATATATAGCACCAAAGAAGGCCATTTCCAGTGATAATGCTAGAAGCCTTCGACCATAAACGAATCATATTTCCCTTCATTTTACCTGCCATGAATTCATCTACAGTGCTTCTCAACATTAATGCATTCATAGCTCCAGACAATTCAAAGCGTGAGCACCCCTTGGTACTTGGTGGATGTGCAGCGACAGGAGCTGAAACGTTCAACTCAGAAAATTTTATGCGCAGTCAAGGTTAGCCAGAAACCAATTGACTGTCCTCATGCAGCAAAAATGTACACAATGACAGAAGTTATAATTAATGAAATGGCCAAGCTAACAGTGGACGTTGCAAAGAGAGAGTGCTAACAATGCCAGAGAATGCCAAAAAATGAGAAAATGCCTTTCTGACTGAGCCCAAATTAGTGGAGCGTTAAGATTCTTATGGACAGGTGTACAATGAAGAATAGAATGCTCAGTTATGATAATCAGATAGGGCAGCGCTACATGCAACAGAGACCATGGCTATTCAAGGAGAGAGAGAATCGACAACGCTGAGTAAATGTCAGGGTTAGGAGGGAATTTCATGGTAGAAGACCTAATGCATAAATGGTGAGATAGAAGACTACGCAATTAGAGGTTGAGAAACCCATGTAAAAGGCTACACATCATGGCTTTGATACCATGTTAACCACTCATGGACAAAAAAGAGATATGAAAGATAAAACATGCAATACAATTTTTATTGACAAATGATATACATTTATAGTACATTATGTGACCATTGGGATTCACATCCCAAGGTCTCTTGGACTCCTTTTGTCCATTCGGCTTCCACACTAACCCATTGAGGATTAGGTGTCCAACAGTATGCTTGTTGGCTCTGAATTGGTTTTTAATAAATTTATGAAATAAAGTTTCCAATGTTCATCTTGTTGTAGACCCATTAGTTTGAATCCACCACTAAAAGTTCTAGGCAACGAACTTGCTTCATTTCTTAGGAAACTAATAAGTATTTTCAAAATTTTCTTTATTATTTGTCTATATATGTTTGAATTTAATAAAACCAATAAGAGAAACATCCAAATGAAACAATGGTAAAGGAACACAAGAAGAGGTATATGCAAAAAGGCAACATATTGTAATATGCATCCAAGTTACCATAATGCTAATGGATAACATATTGGAGCTTCAAAAAATGCTTAGGTTGCTCGAAGATGAACTAGATTTCATAAGAATGTTGTTATAAGAGCTCTTACAAAATGTGAACATCACAACCAAACCTCCATTCTTGTAAAGGAATCAGCAGAAGCATAAACCTCTAGGGAAAATGGTTGATTAATAAAGAAATCGTTACCAAATTTTGTAAATTTCTCAACCAATTTTGAAATTCAGTATATGCTAAAGGCTATATATTGTAATTTTATCGATAGTAAAAAAAAGCATATTGAAATATTTTGTAATATATATGTCTATATACATGCAAAATATTTTGTAACTTATGGCATACTCTTCCATACGTGATTTCTTCATATCAATATTCAATTTACAAATTTGTTTTAGTTCTATATGATAATGATTGATTTAGATTTTTTTTCAATTTTGTGTAACAAACCCTTTTTGATAGAAATTAGTTATGAAATGTTATGAGAAATATGTCAACGTATTAGAAACAGATGAAAATATGTTTTCTAATATTGTTTGAATAATTATAGCATGTGTGAATTTGATAATAATAAATAAGGAATCGCATTGAAAAGAAGTTGGCACATCATAGGACAATGAAAAACATAGTAAATAACGTTAGTGAATAGAATAGTAGAAAAATAAATACTTGAGGGGTGGGGGGAAGGGGACATTGTGCAGATTCGAGGAAAAAGAAACTGAGTGGGCGGGGGGACAAATATTCCTTCGTATCTCTGCACAATGTATCATAATTAGCAATTAGCAAACTACATAAAAGAAACATGTTGGAATATTATGGAATATACACATATCTATACACACAAAATATTTTGTAGGTTATACCTTACAATACCACACACCATTTCTTCAAATAAGTATTTGATTCACAAATATTTTTGAGTACTATATGAGAATAAATCATTTAGAAATTTGTTAAAATTCTGCATGACAAACCCTTTTTGATAGAAATTAGTTATATCATTTTCCTACAAATATGGTAATGAATTACAAACAAATAGAAATATGTTTTCTAATATTGTTTGACTAATTATTGGATTTATAAATTTGATAAATTTATAAAACAATGTAAGAACTCACATCATAAAGAAGCATACATAACATAGGACAATGAATTAGTTACACATTACAATCAAAACATAGTAAATAAATTTAGTAAATAACATAGTACAAACATCAATGCTCAAAGAGGAGGAGGGGGCTGGGGGGTCATGGAGGGTATTGTGTAGAGTGAAAAAAAAATGATTGGGTGGGCAGGGGAACAAATATTCCTCCGCACCTATGCGCAATATATCAACACTAATATTTTTGCAAACTATGCAAATGTCTAAGAAAAAGGAACCTTTGTTAACATGAAACAAATGACACTTGGAAATAGTTCTATCCTCCCTTGAAAATGTAAAACCTTAGTTTCAAACACAATTAACTACAACATATTTTCTACTTCATTTTCACATTTTTTTAAATATTTGAAAACTGAAAATAAAATAACAATGTAACAATGCAAGTTTTGATTTTGCTGTTTAAATTTTAGCAACTTCAAGTTAAACTAAAAATCACGACAATCATTGTCAAATATAATTTAATGCAACTTTTTCTTTCTATAGACATCAAACAAGTATTAATGATCCATATAATCTTTAGATATTTTAATATGGAGACTCCTCACATATTTTTTTCCTAACATAAACTATGTGTGAAGGAAATGTGTATTTTAATATTTCTTGATTAATTATGGAATTTTCAAATTTGATAAATCAATAAAACAATGTAAGAAATCATACTGCAAAAAATAATACACGACATAACACAATGAACGAGCTACTCATTACAATTAAAACAAAGTAAATAATCTTTGTAAATAGAATAGAAAAACCCACAAAATGTGAACAAAGAAATTCATTAAAATACATTTGTGTACAATTTTAATAGATACAAATTACGTAAATAAGGTGAAACTAGATGATACTCCCCTATTAAAAAACTATTCAACAATGCTCAAATTCTTGAACTAAAAAATAGAAGATAAAGTTAAGAATGGAAACACATATATGTGGAAGCATGGAAATGTGAATGGCCTCCTACCCCTCACCAACAGTCAATGAGAATTCAATCTTAGTAGTTATCAGTAATAGAGATATCTACACATTTTATAGAACACCTCTCAATTTTGAACGCTTGACAATAATACTATCTCCAAAATACCAAAAGTATATTTCTTGCAAATTAAAGAATAGAATAGTAGTTCATATAACCATAATATGATATTAGATTCAACTCATCTAAAAAATTAAAAGATCTATTTAGTAACAATTAAATTCTTCAAAGACAAAGTATATGGCGATATTAAGACTAAGATGTTGGATATGTGAATGTGTGGAAATGAAGACATTTCCGATAGTTTGATGATGAGTTACATCAAATTATTAAAATTTGTTGCATGTCATATTCCTTTCCTCCAAGAAATCAAGTAACCATTAAATGGAATCAAATCCCAGTCATCTAGCAAACCAAATAAGCTCTTTGGAAAAAATTAAATTCTTCAAGTAATAATTAAAATGTAGTCTTAAAATTGGAAGTGCGGATATGCTGAGGTGTAGAATCATCAATAGATTGCTTGACAATGGTATGAAAGAAAACTAGAATACCATCACTAGTTTACTTAACAATGCAAACAAAGAGAACGAGATTACCATCAATAGGTAGCTTGATAATGCAATCAACGAGAATTGTACCATTATTAGATTGCAAGACAATGTAAAAAAAGACAATTTTCATTGTATACATATAATCACGTTTTAATGGTATATTTTAAATGTTCCATTTTAAATGTTCCATGTATATTGAAATTTGACAAAAAATTAATAACAACTAATTTTTCATAATATTGCTTGTAGGAAACTTTTCATAGATTAGGTAATACTTTCTCCACTTCCACGCCTCTTATAACACAATATATTATTGCCATGTTATTTGCATGTATGATACAATTTAATCGATGAAAATAAATAAAGTGATAATATTCATTAAAATTGGTACAATAAAATATAATTCCATTCATAGTTTTAATAGCTGTAAATGGCTTACTACATTTCACAAATATAGTCAAATGGATTTGTATATGCACTAGTTGCTGTCAGTTTTCCTTGCAACTGCTATAAAATTTATATAGAAAACCGTGGCTTAGAAACTTGAGATCAAATGTATTTTATCCTTCTTTCCTTATATATATATATAAACATAATAATGACGATATAATAAATATTAGTGTGTGTATTCAACTCAACGAATAAATAAGTTTTATTTGATATTTGACTTTCTCTTCTTTTTTAAATGAACATATGAACATGGATTGTGAACTTTATAAAAAAAAAAAAATCTTCTTTTCTAACTGTATTTTTTAGAAAGATGAGAAGAAAAACATTTTCTGACAATTCTATTTCAAATGAAATACATGTTGAAAGAAGTGTGTCGTGTACTTTAACCTGTTACAGATGCATTATTTGTAAAACAATACATGTAAACCATGTAACAAATGGGAAATAACTTTGTAGCAATGAAGCATTCAAATAGATAAAACATTTATGTTTCCATGTTTTGTTCTACATTCTTGTCTTTGGTTTCCAGTATACATTGAATTCATGTATGTGTTGCTGAAATTATAGTGGCATTGATTATGTCATCTGAAAATAGATCTTTAGTATGGGACATATTTACAATTGTCATATTTGGAATGAATTAGTACTCTATGAAAATAGGACAAACGTTCTCTACAATGTAAAATTACTTAGATAAGTAATTTTCTCATAGTCACCACTATCATATTTATGCTTCTGAATTATTTCCAAATTTCTAATAAAAATACAAGAATTTGCAATAAGTTTTGTCTCATGTTGTTCAATACACTATGTTAGCACAAGAAATGTTATTATCATTTTGACTTTCTTATCCATCAAATCTACATGGAGTAATATTTTTGTCTTATCTCCTTTGCTAGAAAAAGTTAATATGTGACTAAGATAATGCCCTGAAAAAATCTTCTTATCGTATTTTTATTGGTATCTTCAATCAATAATGGCAAAGACTTGATCTCTTTTTTCCTAGTCATGATCATTGAATTTAAATTAATTCAAGAAAAAAATAGAAATATGATATACAATTAACTAAGCATTTGCAAAGCTACGTTTTTTCTTCTATTTCTTCCTTGTTTTTTTGTTCCTTTCACTTTTTGTCCTTCAATATATGTGTATTTAATCGTTTTCATTTCCATCTCTACTCCCTAACCAATGTCTAATGTCACGTCATTCGAATCCAACATTTTTTTCCTGCTCACAAATAATACATTCAAATTACTAATGAAAAGGACATTATAATTGATACTATATAAGAACTGATTCATGAAGACAAAATCAAATAATGCAAACTCCCTGTTAGTGCATATTCTAATATGGGGTTCATAGTTACTAAAAAAAATATATTTTTTATGTATATATGTAAAATACCAAAATATATTTTAGTTTTAATAGGTTCTATGGTTCCTTGTTTGATATATTAAAGTGAATAATTAACAAATGTACAAACGCAAAAAAATATTTATTCAATTATTCAAAGTAACTCTTTCCTTGTAATTGTTGTCCTAGATCTAGATCTATAAGTGTAATATGTTTCTTGAAAAATGAAAAAGCGTGATTTTTAGTTAGAGCACATAAAAATATACTAAAAATAATAGAGTTGTATAACATAATAATAATAAATATAGAATTACCACCCCTAATAGCAAAGTTAGCATTGCCTTTAACTATATATGTTCGACTCGTGTTCATTTTCCCTACTCCGATAATATGAATTAGATAAATTATATAGAGATAAGATGAAAAATAGCTTCTAATTTTATAACACATAAACAATTTAGGCATAATATGTAAACTGATAACGGGAAAGCCAAAAATACCCACATTATGCAAATAAAATTGCATTTCACTGGTCCTAGGCCTTAATCACCTCATCCATGATGAAAATCCTCACAAATTAAGGTTTAAGGCCCCTAAATTAAATCTCCTGCGGAAACATTTTATTTGACTATACATAGTGTTATGAAACCAGCTCAAAAAAGATAGAAAAGATAGATCAATGCCTTAGAATTCAGCCTCTTCGAGGGGGCAACCTCCTTTACATTACATAAATGAACAATTCTATGGATGATACCAATGAAAAAGACCTCCTTCTATATATAGGAGTCCCTAAGGGGTCATAACAATAATTAGAGCCTGAACATACATAATAATGTAGGGGCACAACTAATAACATAGTAGGCTTTCCTATGGGGCATAATAGTAACAATATGGACACTACATGGTAATCATATAATAAGTGGGTTGACTAATACAATAAGGGGTTACACTAGTAGTATAGGGCCTAACATGCCCTCTCCTTACAAAAGTTGTTGTCCCAAACCGATTGAGTAGTTCTTAATGCTTTCTGTATAAAAATTCTTGGTCGTCCCATGTGGAATTTCTGGCTGGTAAAGTAAACTTCCAACCTGATGAGAATACGCTGAAATTGACTCGATTTCTTAGCTGTCGGGTTCTTGTTTCTGTGACTGCTCTAGGTTCCAATGTGATTTTTCCTTCCTCTTCAATTTTTGGCAATATTGTTTGAATTGGGATCTTTTGTAACTTTTGAATAAGTGGCCAGACTTCATTGTCCTTCTTCCATTCATCCTTTTCTTTGTTTATCCAATCTGGTTGGATAATAGAAATAGCATAAAACAATGCTTCCACATCCTCATCCTTGAAGAGTCTTCCCATTTGGTAGGGTTGCCATTTCTTAAGTGCACGTAGTATTGCCAACATTTCCTTCTCATAAATAGCTTGCTTGAGATGTAGTAGTAAAAATACCCAACCAATCACCTACATCAAAACATTTTTCACTACGATGTTGATCTACCTGTTGTTTCATTCGATTTTGCACCAAAGTGGCATTATCCTTTAAACGTTGGAGAACTTGTTGTTGATGCACGATGTGATCTTTCACCACTTGAACCTTTTTCTTCTTGATATGTCCTTCTATCTTTAGAGTTTGAGGAGTGATAATTTCTTCCAATCCTTTACAAGATATGGTTGGATTCATTTCTTGATGCTTGTTGTGATCTTTCACTTCTTGAACATTTTTCTTCTTGATATGTCCTTCTATCTCAATAGTTTGAGGAGTGGTAATTCCTTCCAATGCTTTACAAGATATGGTCTAATTCATTTCTTCTATCTCTAGGGTTGGATCCCGGCGTATATCCTCTTCTTTTGATGTTTCTTGATCCTTTTCTTCCTCCTCTTCATACTCTATGTAAA